>CM019044.1:32404178-32459364 GCA_009664405.1 Drosophila bifasciata
CCTCATACACTTAAGCCACCTTGAGCTAAAATCGTCAAACTTGTGTTTTTTCCGGGAAAATTGTGCTAGTTATTTTCTAAACTGAATATTTGATTACTAAATACGTTTCCCAAAACAATTTGACCGCTATGGCTAAAAATAAAAAATACAAATCCGGCCGAAAGAAAGCTGATATGGGAATATTACGAAAATAACACCAATATTCTACAAATTTGTAAGACTTTACATTTTTCGCGTGGCAAAGTCAGAAATGCCATTGCATTTTATAAGAAACAGGGAACCTGGGAAAATATTCCACGTGAAAAGCCCAGAAAAACCACTTTAAACGACGTAGACGGATTGCCAAAATCAGTAAAGTCGATCCGTTTTTGACTTCGACGCAAATCAGAGGTCAAATGGTGACAGATTATGGCGTGAATGTGTCAGCTAAGACCATAAGAAGACGCCCAAATGAATTCGGGTTATATGGACGCATTGCCCAAAGAAAACGATAGCTGTCCATTAAAAATGTTAAAAAGCGCCTTCAATTCGCCACAGAGCATATTCAAAAAGGTCCCAATTTTTGAACATGATTGTTTGGAGCGACGAATCCAAGTTTAATGTCTTTGGGAGTGATGGTAAATCATATGTACGACGTCCTCCCAACAAACAATCGGACCCCAAATACACGAAGAAGACCGTTAAAAAATGGTGGCGCTTCGATTATGGTCTGGGACTGTTTCACCGCATCGGGCATAGGTCCCCTAGTGAAGATAGAAGGAATTATGAACGGCGAAATGTACAGGGACATCCTTATTAACAATTTATCTGGAGAATATGCCGATAATTTGCCACTTTTGCCTGGATATTTCAACAGGACAACGACCCGAAACACACCAGCAAGATAGTCAAGTCATGGCTTAGCCAAGAGGCGATCCATGTTTTGCAATGGCCACCGCAGAGACCCGACGTGAACCCTATAGAGAACTTGTGGGGAATTCTTAGACAAGTCGTTGGCCAAAAAACCAGCAAAAAAAAATTATTTGTGGCGAATTTTTGAAGAAGAGTGGAAGAAAATCACCCCACAACAGTGCACTCGTCTTGTGGATTCAATGCCAAAGCGCTGCTCCGCTGTTCTTAAGCAGAAAGATCATCCCACTTAATATTAAAGTAAATTTATTAAAATTATAAGAAATATTGGGCAAATTTTAACTTTCTCAACCATTTTTTACCAGGTGGCTTAAGTATGTGAGCAGGACATTTTGGAGATGGTCTCAGATTTTTAAGTTTTCGTTGAATATATATTTTTATAACTTGGTTATTCTTCTATTAGAACACTGATATATTGAACTAATGTGACCCAAAAAATTGGAGCTGTGAAATAAAAACTTTTCTTAATTTTCGTTAAAATTCTTGGCTGAAGTCTTGTGGCTTAAGTCTATGAGCACCACTGTATAAGTTAAACGTTTTTGTACATAAGTCTTAAAATTTTGCTGGGCGGTATACGGTATACTCACAAGATATGGCAATTGAAACGATATAACAATTTTTCAAAATGGTCTCGTTAAAATGTAAAATTGTAGATAAAGTTTTGACATCTGAAAAAGCTCTTCTGGCGGTATTTCCATCGTTGCTATTGCCACTTCCATTTTCTTAGGATTGTCTACGTTCAGACCCATTTCATCCCACAATCTCCGTTGAATAGTTTGTTTCCGCAATGAAACCTCATCTTTGTCAGAACCTGTGACTGGCCATTTCTTCAGGTCAATTCTGTACGATACTTTTAATACAAATTCGAAGAATGTATCCATGCATGCAAAGGGCTTACTCTCTATTTAAGGCTATCAGTATAGATCTGAAAGTTTATTGAATCAATATTATGTGTCTTCAAAAGTTGATTTGGCTTAGCACCACATAATGGGCAGGATTGGCATGAATTGGTACCAGTTAACACATTTAAAACTTTGCCATATATTAAAGTCAAAAAGTGCTTCATATTTTACTACTATTTTTTGGTTTCCCCAATTGTAGTTTTTCTTCAAGTTTTTTATTTGCTCGTCCAAGTTCCTTTTCTCGTTTTTTATGAGTTCTTTAGTTTCCCTAATGAATTCCATATTGAGAGGCCGGCAGAATCTGACTTATTGTGCAGAAGGATTTAACCAAATAATTTGATTTTGGAAATCTATTAATTTTAAGGGAATTATTGTGGTTACAAACAGTGATTGATCCAATCCAACAGGCTTTTTTGTGTGAAATCGCTGTTTATATAAGGTTGTCAAAAAAGTCTTGCGGTATTTTTATTGAATTTTCAATTTTTCATAAAATTGGTTATAATAATGCGATTTAAGTCAAATATGCGCCGTTTTGTTCGATGATGAGTTCCCCAACGAGATGCCAACTTCATAATGCCCCCTCTTATAGAAGCTCGCTTCCCTATTGGAAAAAACTCGGATAGCCAATTTTCACAGGACTCTCTTGTGGCCAACTTCCGACTACCAAGCTCGTTCGCCATGGTGCGAGATCCGGACTATACGGTGGATGCAAAGCACCTCCCATCCGAGCTCCCGGATGTGTGTGGCCTGGCGTTGTCCTGATGGAAGACAATTCAGCCTCTGTTGACCAAAGATGGCCTCTTCTGCATGAGTGCTGCATTCAAACGGTCCAGTTGTTGGCAGTACATGTCCGAATTGAGCGTTTGGCCATAGGGGAGCAGCTCATAGTGGATGATTCCCTGCCAATCCCACCAAACACACAGAAGAACCTTCCTGGCCGTCAATCCAGGCTTGGCGACCGTCTGGAAAGCTTCACCGCTTTTCGACCACGACCGTTTGCGCTTCACGTTGTCGTAAGTGACCCACTTTTCATCGCCAGTCACCATCCGCTTCAAAACGGGTCGATTTTGTTTGCGATTCAGAAGCGATTCGCATGCATCCATACGGGCAAAAATGTTTTTTGCGTCAAGTCGTGTGGCACCCATACATCAAGCTTCTTTTGAATCCAAGCCTCTTCAAATGGTTTATAACGGTTTGATGACTCATGCCCAGCTCTTGGCCGATGCTACGGCTGCTACTATGCCGGTCTCTTTCGATCAATTTAGCGATTTTATCGCAATTTTCGACGACATTCCTTCCGGACCGTGGCGCATCTTCGACCACCTCTGCACAAGAACGAAAACGTTGAAGCCATCGTTGTGCGGTGGAAATGGAAACTGTATCGGGTCCATTAACTGCACAAATTTTATTGGCAGCATGAGATGCATTTTTGCCTTTATCGTAGTAGTACTGTAAAATATGCCGTATTTTCTTTTTATTTTGCTCCATGTTTGCGACGCTATAACTCACGAACGACTAAAACAAACAACAATAAATCAAACACGTGTAAGCGCGTGTTCTCTCACTCCTAGAAAAAAGTTTCATCCAGTAGGTGATCGATGGATATTCAAATCCTCATCAGGTGCGCATAATTCATACAGTGCAATAGTTGGATCTAGTCTCTAGGATGGCTTCAAGTTCTTCGAACTTATGTACAGAGATTATGCGACAGCGAGATGACCAACCTTTTGCAATCACACTAAACAACATGGCATCGGCCGAAATGTAAACTGAAGATATTCAATTGCTTAGGAACAGAATTGTTGACGGCAGTTAAGCGCCAAGAGATGCGATCCATTATTTGATAGCAATAACGAGACAGAGAGGCACAATAGGGAGAAGCTAGCATCGATTATGACAGCAGAACATACATCCACATCATTAGACTGCATCAAAGCCGTACATCTTAGGCCAGACATTAAGAGTCAATATCTCGAGTCTGTCAAGAGTTTCAAAACTTCGAATACACAAGGTTTGTGTACTTTATTGTTTCATGGCTAAATACATCAGATGGCCTTGTTAACAGAGCCACTGGTGTTTTAATGCAGATAGATTTCAGCTCATCCAACACCCCAGAACTTCTTTTGGATACATTTTTCTCGAGGAAAGCGAGAATGGACATGGACAGCAGTTCAGAAAACTACAAAGAGTTTTCAATACCGCCAAGACGAACAGGTTACGATTGCGGTTGGGACCGACCGGTCACACCTCCGATCCTACGCACAACTACACTGGACGACTGAGAAAAGCATGGCCAAAGATAAGGGAAATTAAAACAGGAGCCACCCCAAATGGTGAGTGACCCTGGTCTAACCGATGGTGGTGGCAGGCAGTTGCCTGACAACTCCACGCCGCCGTTGCGCAACTCCAATCGGATGGCCAGTATCGGCGCCAACGAGCAGGGGGTGCCATTGCCGTCGGTAAAGATCTTCATTTGGTAGGTATCGGGACCACAGAAATCCGATGCCGAAAAAGAATGGGACCATTGAATATTGGATCGCATGACCAGACCAACAGTTGGAGGGAACCCTGAATCATGAGCCTACGGTGTCCCCTGTGCCGATAGGAGGACCGTTGTCCATTTTTCAAATATCAACAGCAGAAACAGATCGAAAACGAGCAAAACGAACAAAAACTAAAATAATGGGGCAAGGAAAAATGCAGAGCTATTCACAAAATTGGTTATAGGATTTGGTCGTCGCATTTCGCGTTTAAATTTTTATGTGTATTTCCACATACCCTGACCTTCGAATTTTTGGTATAATGACGCGTTTTAAAGAAGCTTGTCACAGAATATATTTTCTTTGTATCCTTTGTATATTCATTTGTTTTATATAGGATAAAATAATGGATACACCGATATGCACATGTAAATACTCATAATGAATATGATGTTTGACCTTGCATTCGAAGAGATGCCCATTAGAGTATTGAAGGTGCGACGTGCAAGTTTTTTTGTTCTATTGTTTCGATAAGAAAAGAAAAAGGATGGGAGAAGATAGCGGATAATTGGGCATGGGAAATAAATAAAATATAAAAACTAAAGCTGTTATTTGTTTGACTTATTTGAAACTGCACATTTACATAGATATACTTATCCCTATTTTAGACATATTTATTTCAAATAAAGTATGTACATGTCGGCGAATGGTATATCAGTGTACATAGTTAGTTTCTTGGAATGCTTGTGTTTCACAGAAGCTTGAATTATTTCATCATCTATGTTTTGCCTCTTCGGAATATGATTGTTCTCTTTGCTCGCCTTGCAAGGTACCGTTAGAATTGAGTGATGCCGGTGAGTTGCTGAGCGGCGCTACAAAAGTGTGGCGCGACATACAGCAGACATTAGCAGACTTAGAAGACGTGCTTAGGAGGGTTCTTAGGTTCCGTGCCATATCCCTCATCATATTTCGCACAGACACTCGACATCTTGTAGTGCGTAGAGAAATCGTAGTATATGCCCGCCAGTGCGGGCGGACTGTGTGAGGCGATTAAGATTGACGGCACAAGCGAACAGCGGAGGGCATTATGAACTTTTCGAACAGATGACATTCATACACCAACGCATTCACCGGGAGCTGAATCGCAATGCAAATAATCGTCGACGCGTACGTACTCGCCGCTGGACACCGGATCGAGAGTCAAATGTTCCATTACGCCGACGCGTACGTATATTCGTACGTAGCATTCGTGAAGTTGAGACGCGTGTAAACCCTTCAGGCCACATATCCAAGATTTCATATCTTCAAAAAATGGTATTATATGTAAAATTGTACAAATTATTTGGCGGTTGTAAATAGTGTAAATAGTGTTAATAATTTATTTTACATATTTTGACGATTAAATTCCATGTTTAAGCTTTTTTGTTTTGTTTACAATTTCATGAGAAAAATCACTGCAAAATTAATAGCTTTCGCGCCAATTTTTTTTTTTGAGTGGCCATATAGTCTTTCAATTTTGACAAATAACAAAATACCAACGAAAAACAAAAAATATTAAAAATAGTATTTTCAAGCAGAAAATGTGAAGTCACTCCCAAGAAGCTGCGCATTAACATTTGGTCGTTCGATACATCCATTGTTCAAGTAAACGTCTTTCCTTGAAGCCGAGCTCTCCAAGCATCCTTCATGAAACGTACTTATCATCGACCCATTTTGTCACCTTGTACCGCGAGGGTATTTGGTAACGGGGTGCTACTGTATTCATCAAGTGGATGAAGCCTTTACTTTCCACAAATAAAAAAAAAAGGCTTTTTAAAGCCTTCAAAAATTGAAGATTGTCGTGGTGCCACACTGCTAACCGATGTTTGATCCTCAGCTTTTTCTTTGGAAGCCAATTCAACCTTTTCATTTGTAATTTTATGTTTGTTTCGTAAGTCGATACTTTTTTACACTAACTTGCAGCTAAAAGACATAACACGCTACTTGGCCAAGGAGAAAAGCCCTTCGATTTCAATACTCATACCTCTTATTTGTGAGTTGAACAACACGATGGTGGACGTTAAAGAAACACTTCAGACAACAGAAGGCATATGAGTTTTTGATATTTTAACGGCACGTACATATGCCAGATCGCTTTAGTCATTACAAAGTGAGAACGGTTCCCAGACTTGCCACCATTCTGGGTCCGGGGTTAAAAAAGGATGGTTTCATGTCTCCCTCGAATGCAGACCAAGATGCGAAGGCATTAGAGAATGAGATCTGCAACACTTTTTCCAAGATTGTATAACATGATCCGCCAACACCACCGATACGAAAACCGGAAACAAACAAGAAATTTACATTCCTGGAGCAGAAAGTACGTTCAGCAAAGCTGTTGAAGTTATAAGTGAGCGCAGGAGCTCGCTTAAACCAAAGATAGTAAATATATTATTATTTTTAAACAAAAACAGAAAGTTGTTTATCAGATCTCTAATAAAAATTTAAGAACCAAAAAAATTGTTTCCTTTTTTGTCTTTAATCGATGTTTTAGTCTCAAAACATCAATGGTGGCCAACATCGATGTTTTTCCAGCTCTACTGAGTATCTGCCATGGATCCGCGGGTAACAGGCTTCGGCTTGGTGTCGCGTTGTCTACTTTATCGTGCAGCCATTGCACATCAACGTCCTAAAGTACAAATTGAAGTCCCCCAGCCAATTAACCACAGCAATTGTGCCCATATTTTTCTCCATAAAGGGCGCGCGCACGCATACTGTTTAAAAAACTTTTTTCCCCATAACACCTACATATACATACATATGTACATATGTATACAACCGCGCCCGAGTGCCGCCATTTTCTTATCCGTTATTGGTCTGTCGCCGTCGTCGTCACGACAGTTCCACTAACCATACAGTACCTATGTAGATACATAGGTCATCTCTTACTACGAATGTGTCGCAGCT
Organism: Drosophila bifasciata; assembly: GCA_009664405.1. Lineage (NCBI taxonomy): Eukaryota > Metazoa > Arthropoda > Insecta > Diptera > Drosophilidae > Drosophila > Drosophila bifasciata. Next base: position 32,411,413 of record CM019044.1, read on the forward strand.
GAATTCGGGGTCCAAGTACCCAGAGCGTTCGGCTGGGCCATTTGGTTCTAGGTACTGGGCCGAAGCTCTGGGTCCCGAGACATTCTGCAAAGTTTCAACATGTTCGCTCATGTCATCATGCGAAAGCAAGTCCAACATGTCTGTTACACGGACATAAAAAGGTGTGTTTGTATTGTCTTCAACTTTTTCGACTTCAGATTTGGGTTTTCGTCTTGTGGTTCGTGCTTACGTAAATGTGTGTGTGTACTGTGTACTCACGCACTGTGCGTGCATTGGTTATAGGATTTGATGTTCGCATTTCGCTTTGATATTTTCATATTTCTTTCACATGCCCGGAGATATGACACAAAAATTCTCGCGGAAATACGCCGCCAAACTCCGCGCGGAGGTACACTTATGGACAAAATAATAGGTGTGATTTTTATACCCGTACTCGAAAAGTAAAAAGGTATATTGTATTTGTGGTAAAAGTGGATGTGTGTAACATAGAGAAGGAAGCATTTCTGACACCATAAAGTATATATATTCTTTATAGCCGAGTCGATATAGCCATGTCTGTCCGTCCGTCCGTCCGTCTTGTTTGTCACCCATTGCTCGGAAGCTATAAGAGCTGGAGCAGTCTCAAATAAGTCAAACAAATAAAAGCTTTAGTTTTTATATTTTATTTATTTTCCATGTCCAAGTACCCGCTACCTTCCCCCATCCCTTCTTCCCTTCCCGTCTTCATTTATGTTACGGCAGGTCAAATCATACTTGCGCATGAAACTCAAAAAACAATAATTTGCCCATTTCTTTGCTTTCTTAGCGAACGCAGAGGTTTATAGGTTTATCCATTATTTTATTATATAAAACAAATTAACATACAAAGGATACAAAAAAAATATTGTGAGGCAAGCTTCTTCAAACGCGTCATTACACCAAAAATTCTAAGGTCAGGGTATGTGGAAAGAAATATAAAAATTTCAACGCGAAATGCGACGACCAAATCCTATAACCAATACATAGTACTGTGTACTCACATACTGTACGTGTGAGTACAATGACGTTTACGTCACTACGAACCAGAACACAAAAACCCAAATCAGAAGTCGAACCAGTTGAAGACAATACAGACATACATTTTTATGTCCGTGTAACAGAAATGCTCGATTTTCTGTCGCTTGACGTCATGAACGAACATGTTCAATGGGTTCTGTGTTCCGGGACCAAAATTTTAGCTATTTGTTTTCGACGTTAGCTATGTTTCCGCATCTTTCTTGTATTGACTCTGAAATTTTGGCAGCACTGGTGCTGGTGGTGGCCATCTTTGTTTCTTTTTTTTTTTTACCAACACAAGCAGAAGCAGAACCGCCCGTCTTTTATAAATACGAGGTGCTTTGCTTCGGCCCAGCCACTAACCAAAGACATTTAAAACTTAAAGCTCCTTCAGAATATTTGTTTAGCTTAGTTAAAATTCATTTTGATATTTTTAATCGCCATTTCGAGACAAAGTCTCACAAATTAAAGTTGAAACGAGAAAGAACGTACGGAGTCGCATCGAACGCGACTCTACTTTTATACCCGTACTCAGTGATTTATGTGGAATTTTAAAATGTTTTATCAGTTTTTACATTTTACATTTTTGCTACATCTGTCATCGACATCTACATCTACATCAGTTCTCACAACACACGTACACTGCACGAGGCAGCATGTTTGAGCGTGAGTGTGTGTGTGAGAGAATCTGCTGCGACAATCAACCCCAATAAATGACTTACGCAGCAAACGGGCGAGGGGAAACACTGAACGGGCGGCGGGGTATTCCCGCTGCTGAAAATTCATTTCATCATTGTGGCTACAATAATAGTCCGATCCGAACCAAATTCGGGAATCTAGTAGATATGGTCATTTTCTACAATACAGCATTTCGTTTTTCCTATCTTCAAAATTGTGGATTTTTCGTCTTTTGGGGGGGCGGGAGTGGGCGTGGAAAATTTTGAAATAAACTTGCACTGAAGCGATATCACAGGAGTCTAGGCAAAAAAATTTGGTTGTTCTAGCTCTTATAGTCTCTGAGATCGAGGCGCTCATTTATACGAAAAACCAAAACGACTCGATTTTGTGTGAGTGCGAAAGAGAGGGAGCGAAGTTTTTGCGTATGTTTTTGTCTATTGTGGCTATATTAATGATCCGATCCGATTCAGATTTGGGCCCCTGGTAGATATGGTCTTCATCTATGATTCTGCATTTTTCGTTTTTGTTATATTCAAAATTGTGGACGCCACAGATGTGCGCCCTTTGTGGGGGCGGAAGTGGGCGGGGCGAAATTTTGAAACATTTTTCTAGGAGTGAGATATAACATCAGTATGGAAAAAATTTGGTTGCTCTATCTCTTTTAGCCTTCGAGCAATGGGCGACAAACAAGACGGACGGACGGACGGACGGACAGACGGACGGACAGACAGGGCTATATCGACTCGGCTATTGATTCTGATCAAGAATATATATACTTTATATGGTCGGAAATTACTCCTTTTCTATGTTACACACATCCACTTTTACCACAAATACAATATACCCTTTTACTCTTCGAGTACGGGTATAAAAACAACAAAAAACGCGCAATCCCTTATGTGCTGCTTCGTGCCTCGCCAAGAAAAACCAACGCCATGAAGAAGTAAGTTGTGAAAAATGTTTGCGGATATTTTAAATTATATATATTATATTTTTATTATTGTACATATATGTACATTCGCTGGCGTAGAAGCGCAGTCTTAGCTTAGCTAACTCACAACAACCATTGTACGAATGATTCAATAAAGTGACGCCGCAATAAGCGGTCAAAAGAATACAAATTACTTAAACTTATCTTTTGCACCATCGAACCAACACTCGTAGGAAAGGAAACGTCTCTTGGAAACAAATGAAACATACAACACTACACAGTCCATTAGGACAGGGCTCAAATTTTAGCTTGAATTTGGTTCGGAAAGCTGCCTCGGTGCTGCGAGTTGACCTTCTGGCATAGGGCTTACACAGAGGTGCTTGGCGCGCCGCTTGAATTTGTATCTAGCCCAACTATTTTCTGGTTTTTCTGCATTCTATGCGGGCAAAAAATTTGGTCGCTTCCTTCGCGTCCTCGAAAACCGCTTTATGACTCAAATTTATAAATGCGAGGATGTCGAAAACATTGCCTTTCAGGACAACCCCTCTAGACTCTAGTCAGGGGGGTTGTCGCATATACATATATGCTAAAATATATAGATAGTAACTTTTTTTAAATTGTCTATCTGCTCCTTGTAGCACGACTTGAAGATGCATGGCGGACTGTCGCTTTCTTGGATTGAGCTTTGAACTTGCTGCTCCCAAGTGTCTTTTAGAATATGTTTTTGTATACACATTTTCAAATAAGGTATCCGCTGTCATGTATTTTTTCGCCATTTTGTCCTTCACATGGACCTTGTCCCACAACAGCGGGAACAAATTGGCCAGGTATCCTAAAGAAAGCATATTCGCGGGGCATCGATCCGAAATCACCGCGCACACATTCTTCCGCCGAGACTAAAAATGGACCAGAACGTCTATGCGGTGGACACTACCTGGAGGTATAAAAATTGCATGGCTGTGCCATCCAGTTTGTATGCAGCGATGACCAACGCCTTCCAACGGCTAAGATGCACCTGTAAGTAAATATAATATAAGTCCTAGGCGCTCAGTAAGACATACGAACAGACAGATAATGCTTACCTTGGGTATGGGGGTAAAATGGAACTCGTCAAAAATGAGCATAAAATGGCAGGTCCTTGAAAAGCCCAAGTCGGATATCATATTAATTATTCCGGAGTCCAATTCCAGGATGTGGGACTGTCTCTCCACGTAATTGATGGCCGACCTGGTTTCGCGTTTCCTTTTAATCAGCAGTGGGGGCATGTAAAAACTTGCTCCAGATCCACTTTAATCAAAATACGTGCTAATTCCGTCGCCATGCTGTTTCGAGAATTTTCGAAATTTTCGAAGAACAACAAAAACAAAACAAAAACGAGAAAGAACGTATGGAGTCGCTGTGAACGCGACTCTACTTTTATACCCGTACTCAGTCAGTACACATGTAATTTATGTGAAATTTTCCAATGTTGTATCACTTTCTTACATTTTAAATTTAACATTTGTTTGCTGCATCTGTCATCTACATATACATCAGTTCTCACAACAACACACGTACACTGCACGAGGCAGCGTGTGAGCGTGAGTGTGTGCGTGTGAGAGATTCTGTAGCTACAATCATCCCCATAAATGACTTACGCTACAATCGGGCGAGGGGAAACACTGAACGGGCGGCGGGGTATTCCCGCTGCTGAAAATTCATTTCATCATTGTGGCTACAATAATAATCCGATCCGAACCAAATTCGGGAATCTAGTAGATATGGTCATTTTCTACAATACAGCATTTTTCGTTTTTTCCTATCTTCAAAATTGTGGATTTTCGTCTTTTGGGGGGGCGGGAGTGGGCGTGGCAAAATTTTGAAATAAACTTGCACTGAAGCGATATCACAGGAGTCTAGGCAAAAAATTTGGATGTTCTAGCTCTTATAGTCTCTGAGATCGAGGCGCTCATTTATACGAAAAACCAAAACGACTCGATTTTGTGTGAGTGCGAAAGGGAGGGAGCGAAGTTTTTGCGTATGTTTTTTGTCTATTGTGGCTATATTAATGATCCGATCCGATTCAGATTTGGGCCCCTGATAGATATGGTCTTCATCTATGATTCTGCATTTTTCGTTTTTTGTTATATTCAAAATTGTGGACGCCACAGATGTGCGCCCTTTGTGGGGCGAAAGTGGGCGGTGCGAAATTTTGAAACATTTTTCTAGGAGTGAGATATAACATCAGTATGGAAAAAATTTGGTTGCTCTATCTCTTTTAGCCTTCGAGCAATGGGCGACAAACAAGACGGACGGACGGACGGACGGACGGACGGACAGACGGACAGACGGACGGACGGACAGACGGACGGACGGACAGACGGACGGACGGACGGACAGACAGGGCTATATCGACTCGGCTATTGAGGCTGATCAAGAATATATATACTTTATATGGTCGGAAATTACTCCTTTCTATATTACACACATCCACTTTTACCACAAATACAATATACCCTTTTACTCTTCGAGTACGGGTATAAAAACAACAAAAAACGAGCAATCCTTTATGTGCTGCTTCGTGCCTCGCCAAGAAAACCAACGCCATGAAGAAGTAAGTTGTGAAAATGTTTGCGGATATTTTAAATTATATATATTATATTTTTATTATTGTATATGTACATTCGCTGGCGTAGAAGCGCAGTCTTAGCTTAGCTATGTAACTCACAACAATCATTGTACGAATGATTCAATAAAGTGACGCCGCAATAAGCGGTCAAAGAATAAAAAATTACTTAAACTTATCTTTTGCACCATCGAACCAACACTCGTAGGAAAGGAAACGTCTCTTGGAAACAAATGAAACATTCAACACTACACAGTCCATTAGGACAGGGCTTCAATTTTAGCTTGAATTTGGTTCGGAAAGCTGCCTCGGTGCTGCGAGTTGACCTTCTGGCATAGGGCTTACACAGAGGTGCTTGGCGCGCCGCTTGAATTTGTATCTAGCCCAACTATTTTCTGGTTTTTCTGCATTCTATGCGGGCAAAAATTTGGTCGCTTCCTTCGCGTCCTCGAAAACCGCTTTATGACTCAAATTTATAAATGCGAGGATGTCGAAAACATTGCCTTTTAGGACAACCCCTCTAGACTCTAGTCAGGGGGTTGTCGCATATACATATATGCTAAAATATATAGATAGTAACTTTTTTAAATTGTCTATCTGCTCCTTTTGTAGCACGACTTGAAGATGCATGGCGGACTTTCGCTTTCTTGGATTGAGCTTTGAACTTGCTGCTCCCAAGTGTCTTTTAGAATATGTTTTTGTATACACATTTTCAAATAAGGTATTCACTGTCATGTATTTTTTCGCCATTTTGTCCTTTAAATGGACCTTGTCCCACAACAGCGGGAACAAATTGGCCAGGTATCCTAAAGAAAGCATATTCGCGGGGCATCGATCCGAAATCACCGCGCACACATTCTTCTCCAAGCCGAGACTAAAAATGGACCAGAATGGTCTATGCGGTGGACACTACCTGGAGGTATAAAAATTGCATGGCTGTGCCATCCAGTTTGTATGCAGCGATGACCAACGCCTTCCAACGGCTAAGATGCACCTGTAAGTAAATATAATATAAGTCCTAGGCGCTCAGTAAGACATACGAACAGACAGATAATGCTTACCTTGGGTATGGGGTAAAATGGAACTCGTCAAAATGAGCATAAATGGCAGGTCCTTGAAAAAGCCCAAGTCGGATATCATATTAATTATTCCGGAGTCCAATTCCAGGATGTGGGACTGTCTCTCCACGTAATTGATGGCCGACCTGGTTTCGCGTTTCCTTTTAATCAGCAGTGGGGGCATGTAAAAAAACTTGCTCCAGATCCACTTTAATCAAAAATACGTGCTAATACCGTCGCCATGCTGTTTCGGAGAATTTTCGAAATTTTCGAAGAACAACAAAACAAAACAAAAACGAGAACGAACGTATGGAGTCGCTGTGAACGCGACTCTACTTTTATACCCGTACTCAGTCAGTACACATGTAATTTATGTGGAATTTTCCAATGTTGTATCAGTTTCTTACATTTTAAATTTAACATTTGTTTGCTGCATCTGTCATCTACATATACATCAGTTCTCACAACAACACACGTACACTGCACGAGGCAGCGTGTGAGCGTGAGTGTGCGTGTGAGAGATTCTGTAGCTACAATCATCCCCATAAATGACTTACGCTACAATCGGGCGAGGGGAAACACTGAACGGGCGGCGGGGTATTCCCGCTGCTGAAAATTCATTTCATCATTGTGGCTACAATAATGGTCCGATCCGAACCAAATTCGGGAATCTAGTAGATATGGTCATTTTCTACAATGCAGCATTTTCGTTTTTCCTATCTTCAAAAATTGTGGATTTTCGTCTTTGGGGGCAGGGAGTGGGCGTGGAAAAATTTTGAAATAAACTTGCACTGAAGCGATATCACAGGAGTCTAGGCAAAAATTTGGATGTTCTAGCTCTTATAGTCTCTGAGATCGAGGCGCTCATTTATACGAAAAACCAAAACGACTCGATTTTGTGTGAGTGCGAAAGGGAGGGAGCGAAGTTTTTTTGCGTATGTTTTGTCTATTGTGGCTATATATTAATGATCCGATCCGATTCAGATTTGGGCCCCTGATAGATATGGTCTTCATCTATGATTCTGCATTTTTCGTTTTTGTTATATTCAAAATTGTGGACGCCACAGATGTGTGCGCCCTTTGTGGGGGCGGAAGTGGGCGGTGCGAAATTTTGAAACATTTTTCTAGGAGTGAGATATAACATCAGTATGGAAAAAATTTGGTTGCTCTTTCTCTTTTAGCCTTCGAGCAATGGGCGACAAACAAGACGGACGGACGGACGGACGGACGGACAGACGGACAGACGGACAGACGGACGGACGGACGGACGGACGGACAGACAGGGCTATATCGACATATATACTTTATATGGTCGGAAATTACTCCTTTTCTATGTTACACACATCCACTTTTACCACAAATACAATATACCCTTTTACTCTTCGAGTACGGGTATAAAACAACAAAAACGCGCAATCCTTTATGTGCTGCTTCGTGCCTCGCCAAGAAAAACCAACGCCATGAAGAAGTAAGTTGTGAAAAATGTTTGCGGATATTTTAAATTATATATATTATATTTTTATTATTGTATATGTAAGTTAACTAAGTTAACCGGGCGACGGCAATGACCGATCGTCCGAAAGCTCGCTCCGGCCAAATTGCTGACACAGCGTCTGGCCGGAAGCTCGTGCATAGCCGGCAAGCACTACCCATTGGGTGGCCGCTATGAGTATCTTTCATGTTAGCTTTAAGTTCAGTTTAAAATTGGATGAATAAAAGAACGGTTGTTCTCCTGTGAAACTCGACTCGGTCGTTAAATTATTTGTACCCGCTGAGCCTGAGAGGCCAGCACTGTAAAGGAACATAAAACATTCCCAACAAAGGTCGGCCACCCAAACGTCGCCACCAACACCAACACCGCCCTCGCCGCGCGGCTTCCAGTTGCCGTCGCACACCGCCGACGCAACACACACTAAGATATAACCAGGGGCGGCCCGTACAGAAGTCGCTGCCACCACCACCCTTCGCCCTGCTGCCGCCGCACGACGCCGCCGCAGCAGCCCACTAAAACATAATTGGCGCCCAACGTAAAATACCCGTTAAAATAAAATCGGGGAACCATGTAAGTGAGCACCTCAGTCCTTATACTCCCCGGCATCTGCTTGTGTTAACTTAAAATAAATAAACCAAATAAATCGCAGCCAGAATATTTTCTGCAGCTCCGCTACCATAATTTCGTGTTAAAAAAAAAAATATTGGTTGACATACTCATTATTTGTTTGACGATTTAAATTGTGGAATTTTATGTGCTATTATTACATTTGTTCTGTGTTTTGTTTTGCATTTTTTAATTGCTAAAAATTAAAATATACCAACCAAATAGATATCTCAGTGCTGAATATCTCTCATACATTACGGCCATAAATTAAATAAAAATATTAAATATATCGGCTTAGGCGCAAGGGCGCGGCTGGGAAATTAATTAATTGTGAATTTATTTAAATAATTTTATTGGGACTGTCTCATCAAATTATGGGTATTTAAATCAGCCCTTTTGTGTCGTCGTATTTTTTTTGTTTGCTTACACAAGAAATTCTTTTGTATTGGCCTCGCAACAATCTTTTGGGTTTTATTGCTTTCCCACTCCCACGCCGGAATTCGAACCCGACACCGCGCGTGTGCATTCCGATTCTGTTTTAGCTTCGCTTCTCTGTACACCATAGCGGCAGCTCAGCCGCCACGATCCCTTGGCTCAGCAATTTTGTTGATATCGGGCTGCTTAGACATGCAACTCTTTGTTGGTAGAATTTAGCATAGCTATCCATGAGCTCCCCATTCTAACATATAGGGATAATAAACAAGATAGCGACTCAGAGTCGGACAGTGAGAGGCTTCGAATTGCTTCCACACCAATACGAGCAGCCACTAGTGCCCCTAAAAATACAAATATGGCTATAAACCCAGACCAGCTCCATGCCGTCATTCGGGCGGCCGTTGACAATGCTTTATTAGAAAAGAATGGCGAAGACCTGCGCAGGGAAAAATGAATTGCGCAGAACTATAGAAAATCAAGCTGCTCAGCTGGCGGCGGCGGCAGGTCACGCCCATCGCTACTGAAACCCCTCAAATACAGACCTTCGAGCCCGTAGATATTGTAGGCAATATAGAGTGCAACGAGCCGCTGGACGCGGTCAAATGCCTGCCCGAGTTCACGGGGTCACAGGAAACATATGTTTCCTGGCGGCAAGCGGCAAAAGCTGCATACCGCATATTTAAGGATTATGTTAATAGCTCGCGCCATTATCAGGCAGTTGTTATCATTAGGAGTAAAATAAGGGGCCCTGCCGATGCCGTGCTGTCCTCGTTTGGAACTGTGTTGAATTTTTGATGCGATTATAAATCGGTTGGATTTCACATACAGTGACAAGCGACCGATACATGTTATTGAGCAGGAAATGGGCACCCTTAGGCGGGGAAATCTCTCCCTTCTGCAATATTACGATGAGGTTGAAAAAAGCTCACCCTCCTCACAAATAAGGCCACTATGTCGTACGACGCTTCGGCGGCAAGGGTCTTATGCGACAAATTCCGAGGTGATGCCCTCCGAATATTTATCTCGGGACTTAGACGCAATCTCACAGACGTCCTCTTCTCTGCAAAACCGAAGGACATGCCATCAGCGCTTGCTTTGGCGCAAAGAGGTGGAATCAAACCACGAGAGGTACACATTCGCGGCTTCATTTGCGAAGAGCCAGGAAGATAGGGATAGGAAACAATATCCAAGAGCGCCAGAACGCCAACAGGCTTCCGCGTATACTAATTCCCAGACAGGTGCTGGCAAAAATCCGCACTACACAAAGCAGCATAAAGTAAAAGTGCATTCTGCACCGCAAAATGACTTTCAGGAGCCAATGGAGGTAGACCCATCCCTTTCTAGGTTCAGACAACCGACACAAGCACAGGCTAACCAAAATGGGAGGCCAGCTGCGTCCGGCCGTTCAGGCCCCGCTAAAAGACAAAGGGTTAACCACGTCGCGCAGAGCGCAGGCGAAACCGAAGATAGGTACGCAGCCACAGCCTCGAGCGCGGTTCAGGAAATCGATGACGACGCCGTTCATGAATATGATTCGGACGTTATTAATTTTTTAAGGGGAAAATCCCTGCTACCCGTCATCAGACGAAGAGTAGCGGGGATAAATATGAAGCTTTTGGTAGATACGGGCGCGTCAAAAAATTTCATCCGTCCATACGAAGGGTTGAAAGGCGTCTGCCCAGTAGAATCGCCATTTACGATACATTCTATCCATGGTGTCACTACCATCACCAAGAAATGCTTCATTTCCCTATTCAACTTGAAGGCCACGTTCTTCATTTTACCAGATTTGTCCTCCTTTGATGCCATCATCGGTCTTGACCTGTTGAAAACAGGCCGGGGCATCACTTTGTCTAGCTTCCGGCCACCTCAAATGGGGCTCCGAGGTAGAAAAACTAGAATTTCAATCGTGCCCCGATGTCAATTTCACAAACATTGACTGTTCGGACGCAACGCCTTTAGTTAAGGATGCTTTTATAAAAATGCTTGGCGAAAGGAAAAAGCCTTCGCCAACCCCTAATGAGGCCCTACCTTACAACACGTCGGTGGTAGCTACCATCAGAACGATTAGCGAGGAGCCCATTTATACCAAACTTTACCCATACCCAATGGGAGCAGCGGATTTTGTTAACAAGGAAATCCAAGAGCTGCTAAAAATGGCATAATCCAAAAGTCTAAGTCCCCTACAATAACCCAATATGGGTAGTAGATAAAAGGCACGGACGAAACGGGCAACCAAAAAAATGCGGCTGGTATTGGACTTTCGCAAATTGAACGAGAAAACAATACCTGATCGCTATCCCATGCCAAATATCTCTATGATACTTGGGAATTTAGGCAAAAGCCAAATACTTCACAACACTCGATTTGAAGTCCGGCTATCACCAGATCACACTGGCAGAGCGTGACCGTGAGAAAACTTCCTTTTCCGTTAATGGAGGAAAATACGAGGAAATACGAGGAATTCCCAGAACCAAAAAATATATTCGAGGTTAGATCATTCCTTGGCCTGGCCAGCTATTAATGATGCTTTATTAGAGATTTTGCGTCAATAGCTAGGCCCATCTCTGATATTCTGAAAGGGGAACATGGAAGTGTCAGTAGGCACAGATCCAGAAATATCCAGGTGCAATTTAGTGAACAGCAACGACTTGCTTTCCAAAAATTGCGTAACATTCTGGCTTCAGAGGATGTCATCCTCCGATACCCTGACTACAAAAAAGGCATTCGATCTAACGACGGATGCCTCAGCATTTGGCATTGGCGCGGTGCTATCCCAAGGGGTGGCCCATTACCATGATCTCGAGAACCCTAAAGGACCGAGAGGTTAATTACGCTACTAACGAGCGGGAATTATTAGCCATAGTTTGGGCACTGGCCAAATTACGCCATTACTTATATGCAGTAAAAAGATATAAATATCTATACTGATCACCAGCCTTTAACCTTCGCAGTATCGGAGTCAAATCCGAACGCGAAAATTAAACGGTGGAAAACGCACGCATCGACGAGCGGGGCTAAAATGTTTTATAAGCCCGGCAAAGAAAATCTCGTCGCTGATGCCCTCCAGACAGCAACTTAACGTTGTGGAGGAGGAAGAAGCTTATTCATGTGCGGCCACTATCCACAGTGAAGTGTCCCTCACACACACAATCGAAACCACGGACAAGCCATTAAATTGCTTTCAGAACCAGATAACGCTGGAGGAAGCACGCTTTCCGTCTAAACGCAGCTTCGTGCTCTTTGGAAACAAGAGACGGCACAACATTGACTTCACATGCAAGGAGTCGCTGCTTGAGGAGCTCGCGGACGCCATTGTCCCCAAAGGCGTTAATGCCGTTCATTGCGATTTGCACACGCTAGCAATGATACAAGACGACTTGGTCCGGCAGTTCCCGGCCACCAAATTCTGGCATTGCAAAAACCGGGTCACTGATATTTTCGCAGTCGCTGAAAGACGAGAGGTCCTCACCACTGAGCACCATAGGGCTCACAGATCTGCACAAGAGAATGTCAAACAAGTACTTTCGGAATACTACTTCCCGAAGATGACCAAGTTGGCGAATGAAATCGTCACTAACTGTAAGACCTGCGCGAAAGCAAAATATGACAGGCATCCAAAAAAACATGAAATCGGCGAAACGCCACTCCCATCGCAGGTGGGGAAATGCTACACATAGACATTTTCTCTACAGACAGGAAATACTTCCTCACATGCATTGACAAATTTTTCAAAATTTGCAGTGGTCCAACCGATCCCCTCTAGAACAATAGAGGATCTCAAACCGGCTATACTACAACTCCTGAACGTCTTCCCTAAAGCCAGGGTCATCTACTGCGACAATGAACCGTCATTGAACTCGCACACCATTCTGACCATGCTAGAAAATCACTTCGGAGTTAGCATCTCGAATGCACCGCCTCTCCACAGCGCCTCGAACGGACAAGTGGAACGTTTTCACAGCACTCTGGTGGAGCTTGCCAGATGCCTCAAAATTGACAAAGGCATCAGCGACACCGTAGAGTTGATTCTACTGGCCACTACAAAATACTACAAGTCTATCCATTCGGTCATCGATAAGAGGCCCGCCGACGTGGTAGTCACACAGGCGAGTGACCCACAGTGCGATATAGAGGATAGACTAAGGCATGCCCAAAATAATCTAAGAAGCAGGGAAAATGCATCCCGACAAAACAGAGTGTTCAATGTCGGCGACAAAGTCCTAGTAAAATCCAACAGAAGACTAGGCAACAAGCTTTCGCCGTTATGCGAAGAGAAAACGGTGGAAGCGGACATGGGGACCCAGTCCTCATTAAGGGAGGGTGGTCCACAAGGACAACCTTAGGTAGACGAAGCAGCCATGTTGCCATTCGTCTGATAATTTTTTCTATTTTTTATCCATAGCCACTGGGCATAAGTTTTTGTCATCATCGTGTTTTTTTTTTTATTATTCTTACTCTTTTTTCTCATTCACGCGCATTTTGTTTAATTACGCTTTACTTTATATGTCTTGGTGGTGGGCTACCCAAATTTTTGTAAAACACTACAATAAAGTCAAAATTACAGGTTCACATCGATACCTCTGCTTTTCCTACTGACCCTGACATCGGCACACGTCACGGACTACTCGCAAAAGCCAAGTACATTCCCATCATTGATGGACGAATTTTAGTATGGGAGGAATTTGCATTCGTGAGACATTCGGCGAACCTCTCAGAGTATAGGCGTGTGGTGGAGGAGACTGGTGGCATGATTAACATGTTTCCCCAGTCGCACATGCAGAAGCTCTTGAGCGTAGATGTCGCTCATCTGCGTGACCTGCTCGAATCATTGAGCATCCACCATAGGGTAGCTAGGAGTTTGGATTTCTTGGGAGCGGCATTAAAGGTAGTGGCGGGAACGCCAGACGCGGAGGACCTTGAAAAAATCAGACTTAACGAATTCCAACTTATCAATGCAAACAATAGACAAATAAATATTAACAACAAAGTACAAGAACAGATCAATAATATATCCGCCACTGTCAATCAAATTCTGAGGTCGGCTAAGAAATCCCAAATCGATACGGGACACCTATACGAGATGTTATTGTCTCGGAATAGGATGATTGCAATGGAGCTGCAAAATTTATTGCTAGCCATAGCTCTTGCTAAAATCAACATAATTAGCCCAAGCATATTAGATCATGCAGACCTGGAGAGTGTGTGGATCGAGAAGCCCACAGAGACCCCCATTAGAGAAATTTTGTCCGTTGCGTCTGTTAAAAATATTACAATCCACTAACATTTTGCATTTCATTATCAAATTTCCTAAAAATTAAGTCAGCATGCGTCAAAATAACTGTTTTCCCCGTGTCACACCACGACATCATACTCAGACTTGAGGACAAGGTCATAGCGGATTGCAACGGAAAGATCCACACCGTCAAAAACTGCTCCGAGTCGCCTGGAGCCACATTTTGCCAACTGGCGCTGAGAAGATCATGCGCCCAAGAACTCCACGCTGGAGGTATGGCGCACTGCGACATCCAACACAGCGACCTGCATCCCGTTACCACGTGGATGATGGAATCATCATCATAAACGACCGCCCGGCTCGCGTGAGTGTGGATAACGGCACCACCGTCCACTTGCGAGGAACTCACCTCATCACATTCATTGAGAGCGCAACAGTTAACGAAACCCGGTACGTCAATCACGACACTGCCCAGAAGAGGGCACCAGGAGTAGCCAGCTCGCCCTCCCTGAACATCACCTTGGAACACGACATACTAAGTCTCCCTTACCTTCACCGTTTGAGTGAGCGTAACCTGGAGCATATTAAGAAATTCGGGGAGGATATCAATAACTATCGCTCACACCAGATAGTGCTAATTGCAGGAGCAATTTGCTGTGCATTGATCTGCATCGGCCTCACCTATCGGCGAGTCATCCAGGCCAGGAGATCTTCGGTCCAAAATAAGAGGTGATCGCCCAAATAGGGTCGGCCGAGGGCGGCCTTAATCTTGAGGGGGGAGTAGTTAACTAAGTTAACCGGGCGACGGCAATGACCGATCGTCCGAAAGCTCGCTCCGGCCAAATTGCTGACACAGCGTCTGGCCGGAAGCTCGTGCATAGCCGGCAAGCACTACCCATTGGAGTGGCCGCTATGAGTATCTTTCATGTTAGCTTTAAGTTCAGTTTAAAATTGGATGAATAAAAGAACGGTTGTTCTCCTGTGAAACTCCGACTCGGTCGTTAAATTATTTGTACCCGCTGAGCCTGAGAGGCCAGCACCGTAAAGGAACATAAAACATTCCCAACAAAGGTCGGCCACCTAAACGTCGCCACCAACACCAACACCGCCCTCGCCCCGCGAGAGCTTCCAGTTGCCGTCGCACACCGCCGACGCAACACACACTAAGATATAACCAGGGGCGGCCCGTACAGAAGTCGCTGCCACCACCACCCTCGCCCTGCTGCCGCCGCACGACGCCGCCGCAGCAGCCCACTAAAACATAATTTGTACATTCGCTGGCGTAGAAGCGCAGTCTTAGCTTAGCTATGTAACTCACAACAATCATTGTACGAATGATTCAATAAAGTGACGCCGCAATAAGCGGTCAAAGAATAAAAAATTACTTAAACTTATCTTTGCACCATCGAACCAACACTCGTAGGAAAGGAAACGTCTCTTGGAAACAAATGAAACATACAACACTACACAGTCCATTAGGACAGGGCTTCAATTTTAGCTTGAATTTGGTTCGGAAAGCTGCCTCGGTGCTGCGAGTTGACCTTCTGGCATAGGGCTTACGCAGAGGTGCTTGTCGCGCCGCTTGAATTTGTATCTAGCCCAACTATTTTCTGGTTTTTCTGCATTCTATGCGGGCAAAATTTTGGTCGCTTCCTTCGCGTCCTCGAAAACCGCTTTATGACTCAAATTTATAAATGCGAGGATGTCGAAAACATTGCCTTTCAGGACAACCCCTCTAGACTCTAGTCAGGGGGGTTGTCGCATATACATATATGCTAAAATATATAGATAGTAACTTTTTTAAATTGTCTATCTGCTCCTTGTAGCACGACTTGAAGATGCATGGCGGACTTTTCGTTTTCTTGAATTGAGCTTTGAACTTGCTGCTCCCAAGTGTCTTTAGAATATGTTTTGTATACACATTTTCAAATAAGTTATCCACTGTCATGTATTTTTTCGCCATTTTGTCCTTTTAAATGGACCTTGTCCCACAACAGCGGGAACAAATTGGCCAGGTATCCTAAAAGAAAGCATATTCGCGGGGCATCGATCCGAAATCACCGCGCACACATTCTTCTCGCCGAGACTAAAAATGGACCAGAACGTCTATGCGGTGGACACTACCTGGAGGTATAAAATTGCATGGCTGTGCCATCCAGTTTGTATGCAGCGATGACCAACGCCTTCCAACGGCTAAGATGCACCTGTAAGTAAATATAATATAAGTCCTGGGCGCTCAGTAAGACATACGAACAGACAGATAATGCTTACCTTGGGTATGGGGGTAAAATGGAACTCGTCAAAAATGAGCATAAATGGCAGGTCATTGAAAAGCCCAAGTCGGATATCATATTAATTATTCCGGAGTCCAATTCCAGGATGTGGGACTGTCTCTCCACGTAATTGATGGCCGACCTGGTTTCGCGTTTCCTTTTAATCAGCAGTGGGGGGCATGTAAAAACTTGCTCCAGATCCACTTTAATCAAAATACGTGCTAGCTCCGTCGCCATGCTGTTTCGAGAATTTTCGAAATTTTCGAAGAACAACAAAACAAAACAAAAACGAGAAAGAACGTATGGAGTCGCTGTGAACGCGACTCTACTTTTTATACCCGTACTCAGTCAGTACACATGTAATTTATGTGGAATTTTCCAATGTTGTATCAGTTTCTTACATTTTAAATTTAACATTTGTTTGCTGCATCTGTCATCTACATATACATCAGTTCTCACAACAACACACGTACACTGCACGAGGCAGCGTGTGAGCGTGAGTGTGTGCGTGAGAGATTCTGTAGCTACAATCATCCCCATAAATGACTTACGCTACAATCGGGCGAGGGGAAACACTGAACGGGCGGCGGGGTATTCCCGCTGCTGAAAATTCATTTCATCATTGTGGCTACAATAATGGTCCGATCCGAACCAAATTCGGGAATCTAGTAGATATGGTCATTTTCTACAATACAGCATTTTTTCGTTTTTCCTATCTTCAAAATTGTGGATTTTCGTCTTTGGGGGCGGGAGTGTGCGTGGCAAAATTTTGAAATAAACTTGCACTGAAGCGATATCACAGAAGTCTAGGCAACAAATTTGGTTGTTCTAGCTCTTATAGTCTCTGAGATCGAGGCGCTCATTTATACGAAAACCAAAACGACTCGATTTTGTGTGAGTGCGAAAGGGAGGGAGCGAAGTTTTGCGTATGTTTTTGTCTATTGTGGCTATATTAATGATCCGATCCGATTCAGATTTGGGCCCCTGATAGATATGGTCTTCATCTATGATTCTGCTTTTTCGTTTTTGTTATATTCAAAATTGTGGACGCCACAGATGTGCGCCTTTTGTGGGGCGGAAGTGGGCGGGGCGAAATTTGGAAACATTTTTCTAGGAGTGAGATATAACATCAGTATGGAAAAAAATTTGGTTGCTCTATCTCTTTTAGCCTTCGAGCAATGGGCGACAAACAAGACGGACGTACGGACGGACGGACGGACGGACAGACGGACAGACGGACAGACGGACGGACGGACGGACAGACAGGGCTATATCGACTCGGCTATTGAGGCTGATCAAGAATATATATACTTTATATGGTCGGAAATTACTCCTTTTCTATGTTACACACATCCACTTTTACCACAAATACAATATACCCTTTTACTCTTCGAGTACGGGTATAAAAACAACAAAAACGCGCAAAATTTTATGTGCTGCTTCGTGCCTCGCCAAGAAAAACCAACGCCATGAAGAAGTAAGTTGTGAAAAATGTTTGCGGATATTTTAAATTATATATATTATATTTTTATTATTGTATATGTACATTCGCTGGCGTAGAAGCGCAGTCTTAGCTTAGCTATGTAACTCACAACAATCATTGTACGAATGATTCAATAAAGTGACGCCGCAATAAGCGGTCAAAGAATAAAAATTACTTAAACTTATCTTTTGCACCATCGAACCAACACTCGTAGGAAAGGAAACGTCTCTTGGAAACAAATGAAACATACAACACTACACAGTCCATTAGGACAGGGCTTCAATTTTAGCTTGAATTTGGTTCGGAAAGCTGCCTCGGTGCTGCGAGTTGACCTTCTGGCATAGGGCTTACACAGAGGTGCTTGTCGCGCCGCTTGAATTTGTATCTAGCCCAACTATTTTCTGGTTTTTCTGCATTCTATGCGGGCAAAATTTTGGTCGCTTCCTTCGCGTCCTCGAAAACCGCTTTATGACTCAAATTTATAAATGCGAGGATGTCGAAAACATTGCCTTTCAGGACAACCCCTCTAGACTCTAGTCAGGGGTTGTCGCATATACATATATGCTAAAAAATATATAGATAGTAACTTTTTTAAATTGTCTATCTGCTCCTTGTAGCACGACTTGAAGATGCATGGCGGACTTTCGTTTTCTTGAATTGAGCTTTGAACTTGCTGCTCCCAAGTGTCTTTAGAATATGTTTTTGTATACACATTTTCAAATAAGTTATCCACTGTCATGTATTTTTTCGCCATTTTGTCCTTTAAATGGACTGTGTCCCACAACAGCGGGAACAAATTGGCCAGGTATCCTAAAGAAAGCATATTCGAGGGGCATCGATCCGAAAATCACCGCGCACACATTCTTCCAAGCCGAGACTAAAATGGACCAGAACGTCTATGCGGTGGACACTACCTGGAGGTATAAAAAATTGCATGGCTGTGCCATCCAGTTTGTATGCAGCGATGACCAACGCCTTCCAACGGCTAAGATGCACCTGTAAGTAAATATAATATAAGTCCTGGGCGCTCAGTAAGACATACGAACAGACAGATAATGCTTACCTTGGGTATGGGGGTAAAATGGAACTCGTCAAAAATGAGCATAAATGGCAGGTCATTGAAAAGCCCAAGTCGGATATCATATTAATTATTCCGAGTCCAATTCCAGGATGTGGGACTGTCTCTCCACGTAATTGATGGCCGACCTGGTTTCGCGTTTCCTTTAATCAGCAGTGGGGGCATGTAAAAACTTGCTCCAGATCCACTTTTAATCAAAATACGTGCTAGCTCCGTCGCCATGCTGTTTCGAGAATTTTAGAAATTTTCGAAGAACAACAAAAACAAAACAAAAACGAGAAAGAACGTATGGAGTCGCTGTGAACGCGACTCTACTTTTTATACCCGTACTCAGTCAGTACACATGTAATTTATGTGGAATTTTCCAATGTTGTATCAGTTTCTTACATTTTAAATTTAACATTTGTTTGCTGCATCTGTCATCTACATATACATCAGTTCTCACAACAACACACGTACACTGCACGAGGCAGCGTGTGAGCGTGAGTGTGCGTGTGAGAGATTCTGTAGCTACAATCATCCCCCATAAATGACTTACGCTACAATCGGGCGAGGGGAAACACTGAACGGGCGGCGGGGTATTCCCGCTGCTGAAAATTCATTTCATCATTGTGGCTACAATAATGGTCCGATCCGAACCAAATTCGGGAATCTAGTAGATATGGTCATTTTCTACAATACAGCATTTTTTCGTTTTTCCTATCTTCAAAATTGTGGATTTTCGTCTTTTTGGGGGCGGGAGTGTGCGTGGCAAAATTTTGAAATAAACTTGCACTGAAGCGATATCACAGGAGTCTAGGCAACAAATTTGGTTGTTCTAGCTCTTATAGTCTCTGAGATCGAGGCGCTCATTTATACGAAAAACCAAAACGACTCGATTTTGTGTGAGTGCGAAAGGGAGGGAGCGAAGTTTTTGCGTATGTTTTTGTCTATTGTGGCTATATTAATGATCCGATCCGATTCAGATTTGGGCCCCTGATAGATATGGTCTTCATCTATGATTCTGCTTTTTTCGTTTTTTGTTATATTCAAAATTGTGGACGCCACAGATGTGCGCCTTTTGTGGGGGCGGAAGTGGGCGGGGCGAAATTTTGAAACATTTTTCTAGGAGTGAGATATAACATCAGTATGGAAAAAAATTTGGTTGCTCTATCTCTTTTAGCCTTCGAGCAATGGGCGACAAACAAGACGGACGTACGGACGGACGGACGGACGGACAGACGGACAGACGGACGGACGGACGGACAGACAGGGCTATATCGACTCGGCTATTGAGGCTGATCAAGAATATATATACTTTATATGGTCGGAAATTACTCCTTTTCTATGTTACACACATCCACTTTTACCATTAAATACAATATACCCTTTTACTCTTCGAGTACGGGTATAAAACAACAAAAACGCGCAATCCTTTATGTGCTGCTTCGTGCCTCGCCAAGAAAAACCAACGCCATGAAGAAGTAAGTTGTGAAAAATGTTTGCGGATATTTTAAATTATATATATTATATTTTTATTATTGTATATGTACATTCGCTGGCGTAGAAGCGCAGTCTTAGCTTAGCTATGTAACTCACAACAATCATTGTACGAATGATTCAATAAAGTGACGCCGCAATAAGCGGTCAAAGAATAAAAATTACTTAAACTTATCTTTTGCACCATCGAACCAACACTCGTAGGAAAGGAAACGTCTCTTGGAAACAAATGAAACATACAACACTACACAGTCCATTAGGACAGGGCTTCAATTTTAGCTTGAATTTGGTTCGGAAAGCTGCCTCGGTGCTGCGAGTTGACCTTCTGGCATAGGGCTTACACAGAGGTGCTTGTCGCGCCGCTTGAATTTGTATCTAGCCCAACTATTTTCTGGTTTTTCTGCATTCTATGCGGGCAAAATTTTGTCGCTTCCTTCGCGTCCTCGAAAACCGCTTTATGACTCAAATTTTATAAATGCGAGGATGTCGAAAACATTGCCTTTCAGGACAACCCCTCTAGACTCTAGTCAGGGGGTTGTCGCATACATATATGCTAAAAATATATAGATAGTAACTTTTTTAAATTGTCTATCTGCTCCTTGTAGCACGACTTGAAGATGCATGGCGGACTTTCGCTTTCTTTTGGATTGAGCTTTGAACTTGCTGCTCCCAAGTGTCTTTAGAATATGTTTTTGTATACACATTTTCAAATAAGGTATCCACTGTCATGTATTTTTTTTCGCCATTTTGTCCTTTAAATGGACCTTGTCCCACAACAGCGGGAACAAATTGGCCAGGTATCCTAAAAGAAAGCATATTCGCGGGGCATCGATCCGAAATCACCGCGCACACATTCTTCTCCCGCCGAGACTAAAATGGACCAGAACGTCTATGCGGTGGACACTACCTGGAGGTATAAAATTGCATGGCTGTGCCATCCAGTTTGTATGCAGCGATGACCAACGCCTTCCAACGGCTAATATGCACCTGTAAGTAAATATAATATAAGTCCTGGGCGCTCAGTAAGACATACGAACAGACAGATAATGCTTACCTTGGGTATGGGGGGTAAAATGGAACTCGTCAAAAATGAGCATAAATGGCAGGTCATTGAAAAAGCCCAAGTCGGATATCATATTAATTATTCCGGAGTCCAATTCCAGGATGTGGGACTGTCTCTCCACGTAATTGATGGCCGATCTGGTTTCGCGTTTCCTTTTAATCAGCAGTGGGGGGCATGTAAAAACTTGCTCCAGATCCACTTTAATCAAAATACGTGCTAATTCCGTCGCCATGCTGTTTCGGAGAATTTTCGAAATTTTCGAAGAACAACAAAAACAAAAACAAAAACGAGAAAGAACGTATGGAGTCGCTGTGAACGCGACTCTACTTTTATACCCGTACTCAGTCAGTACACATGTAATTTATGTGGAATTTTCCAATGTTGTATCAGTTTCTTACATTTTAAATTTAACATTTGTTTGCTGCATCTGTCATCTACATATACATCAGTTCTCACAACAACACACGTACACTGCACGAGGCAGCGTGTGAGCGTGAGTGTGCGTGTGAGAGATTCTGTAGCTACAATCATCCCCATAAATGACTTACGCTACAATCGGGCGAGGGGAAACACTGAACGGGCGGCGGGGTATTCCCGCTGCTGAAAATTCATTTCATCATTGTGGCTGGGCAATAATGGTCCGATCCGAACCAAATTCGGGAATCTAGTAGATATGGTCATTTTCTACAATACAGCATTTTTCGTTTTTCCTATCTTCAAAAATTGTGGATTTTCGTCTTTTGGGGGCGGGAGTGGGCGTGGCAAAATTTTGAAATAAACTTGCACTGAAGCGATATCACAGGAGTTCAGGCAAAAAATTTGGTTGTTCTAGCTCTTATAGTCTCTGAGATCGAGGCGCTCATTTATACGAAAAACCAAAACGACTCGATTTTGTGTGAGTGCGAAAGAGAGGGAGCGAAGTTTTTGCGTATGTTTTTGTCTATTGTGGCTATATTAATGATCCGATCCGATTCAGATTTGGGCCCCTGATAGATATGGTCTTTCTATGATTCTGCATTTTCGTTTTCTGCTATCTTCCAAAGTGTGTACGCCACAGATGTGCGCTCTTTGTGGGGGCGGAAGTGGGCGTGGCGGAATTTGTAAACTATTTTCTAGGAGTGAGAGAACACATCAGTTAGAAAAAAAAAAAAATTTGGTTGCTATATCTTTTTAGCCTTCGAGCAAGGGGCGACGAACAAGACGGACAGACGGACGGACAGACAGGGCTATATCGACTCGGCTATTGATGCTGATCAAGAATATATATACTTTATATGGTCGGAAATTACTCCTTCTCTATGTTACACACATCCACTTTTACAACAAATACAATATACCCTTTTACTCTTCGAGTACGGGTATAAAAAGAGAACAAAACAAAAACGAGAGAGAACGTACGGAGTCGCTTCGAACGCGACTCTGGAATTTTTTATACCCGTACTCAGTGATTTATGTGGAATTTTAAAATGTTTTATCAGTTTTACATTTTACATTTTTGCTACATCTGTCATCGACATCTACATCTACATCATCTACATCAGTTCTCACAACAACACACGTACACTGCACGAGGCAGCATGTTTGAGCGTGAGTGTGTGTGGGAGAGAATCAGCAGCAGCCGCTTCTTGCCATCAACCCTAATAAAAAGTATATTTTGTTTTGGTTGTGATGGGCAGGGGCAGCTCGCTGCCGAAAATTCATTTGATCATTGTGGATTTACAATAATGATCCGGATCTGAACCAAATTCGGGAATCTGGTAGATATGGTCATTCTCTACAATACTGCATTTTTATTTTTTTCTATCTTCAAAAATTGTGGATTTTCGTCTTTTGGGGGCGGGAGTGGGCGTGGCAAAATTTTGAAATAAACTTGCACTGAAGCGATATCACAGGAGTCTAGGCAAAAATTTGGTTGTTCTAGCTCTTATAGTCTCTGAGATCGAGGCGCTCATTTATACGAAAACCAAAATTACTCGATTTTGTGTGTGAGTGCGAAAGGGATGGAGCGAAGTTTTTTTGCGTATGTTTTTGTCTATTGTGGCTATATTAATGATCCGATCCGATTCAGATTTGGGCCCCTGATAGATATGGTCTTTTCTCTATCATTCTGCATTTTTAGTTTTTCTGCTATCTTCAAAATTGTGGACGCCACAGATGTGCGCCCTTTGTGGGGGCGGAAGTGGGCGGGGCGGAATTTTTAAACTTTTTCTAGGAGTGAGAGAATACATCAGTCTGGAAAAAAATTTGGTTGCTCTATCTCTTTTAGCCTTCGAGCAATGGGCGACGAACAAGACGGACAGGCGGACAGACGGACAGACGGACGGACAGACAGGGCTATATCGACTCGGCTATTGATGCTGATCAAGAATATATATACTTTATATGGTCGGAAATTACTCCTTCTCTATGTTACACACATCCACTTTTACCACAAATACAATATACCCTATTACTCTTCGAGTACGGGTATAAAAACGAGTCAAACACGGCTGCGAACGACACAACTACAGCTACGCTGCTGCGCTCTCTATCCACCGATCTCTTTTTCACTCGTTCCCTTTATACAACACGAGAGAAGGAAGTTCGAGAGTCGATTTTGCATACTCTACTGCTGTGCATATTTAATGCTGTTTGAAAACACAACTCAGGGAACAACTAAAACGGGCCTTGGATCATCTCATCCCTGTGGACCACTCTTAGAAGAAAGACTAATCTTTCCAAAGAACTGCTCCAAGAGTAGAAAAACTGCTATACCCGAAAAAAAATTAGAGCATTTCAAACGAAATCAAGACCATTTGATGAAAGAGATGAGAGAAGGGCAGTGAGTGAAGCGGAGGCAGCGGCTCCGTCGACGGCTCAAAATTCATGGAGTTCAATGCACACCATAATGGAATAACAAGCAAGCGTGCACTGAAATAAGTGGATACTTCGTAAACCTTCGGCTCACGACGGGACCACCTTATGTTATTCCATTATGACTTAGACGTGCGTGTGTACTGAGTACTCACAAACTGTGCGTGTATTGGTTATAGGATTTGGTCGTCGCATTTCGCGTTGAAATTTTTATATTTCTTTCCACATACCCTGATCTTAGAATTTTTGGTATAATGACGCGTTTTAAAAGAAGCTTGTCACAGAATATATTTTCTTTTGTATCCTTTGTATGTTCATTTGTTTTATATAGCATAAAATAATGGATACACCGATATGCACATGTAAATACTCATAATGAATATGATGTTTGACCTTGCATTCGAAGAGATGCCCACTAGAGTATTGAAGGTGCGACGTGCAAGTTTTTTTTTGTTCTATTGTCTCGATAAGAAAGCAAAGAAAAAGGATGGGAGAAGATAGCGGATAATTGGGCATGGGAAATAAATAAAATATAAAACTAAAGCTGTTATTTGTTTGACTTATTTGAAACTGCACATTTACATAGATATACTTATCCCTATTTTAGACATATTTGTTTTCAAATAAAGTATGTACATGTCGGCGAATGGTATATCTCAGTGTATGAGGAATGCTAGTTTCTTGGAATGCTTGTGTTTCACAGAAGCTTGAATTATTTCATCATCTATGTTTTGCCTCTTTGGAGTATGATTGTTCTCTTTGCTCGCCTTGCAAGGCCGTTAGAATTGAGCGATGCTGGAGAGTTAGTGTGCTACACAAGTGTGGCGCGACACACAGCTGCGTTGCCGACTTCGTTGATTTTGTCTTGTCTCTTTTGAGAGAGGAACCGTTATGGCGAGGCGTCAGCGTTTTGTCGCTGTCGCCGTGTCGCCGACTTCGTATGCCGTATTAACAACTTTGTCAATGAATTCGTGTTTTTCAGAGACCTTTTATACTATAAAACGAGAAAAAACGTACGGAGTCGATGTGAACGCGACTCTACTTTTATACCCGTACTCATTCAGTACACATGTGATTTACGTGGAATTTTCTTTGTCTTTGTTCATACCGCTTCAGCAATCCCTTGACGAGTATGTCAGTGGAGTCCTGATTCATATTTTGAAGAATGCTTGTGGATTTGAGCATTCGAACTCGTTGTTACTCTGGAGGGAAAGCATTAATCTGAACACATTTGTTGCTAGTTCCGGACAGCGAAATTCCTAAACAACAATAAACGGCTTCCTGAGCAGATATCTCAGTGCCAGAAATAGCCAATGTGCTGTAGCTTCTGTCTGATCGTGTAATTGTCCCTTGATCTTCGCTTACCGCATGGCGCATAAGCTTTGAAATACCCCTTTGGGATTTATTTATATAATTAATTATATAGCTACAGCACGCATAAGGGTCCAAAATGTATTGGATATCCATATTGGCCCCTTTGCATTGAAATAATGTGTTTATTGTAAGCATTAATGCTGATCTCAGCAAATGACCTATTTAGAAAAATGGTTGGTTTCTTCAAACCAGAACATATTTCATATTTGTATTCCTTCGCCTGGAGCTGTTGTTACCGGGGTATCATTAAATGAGAAATTATTCCGAAGCAGAGTTTCCTGACCTCCAGGGTTGAGCTGTTCAGCTTCCAAATCCTCGTCTTAGGATGGGCAGGCTCAGCGTCTACACTCCTATCTCTATTTTGCATCTCTTCTAAAAACGACAGCGTCTGCCTGAGATGCTACGAATTAAACAATATCGGATGTAAATCTAGACATCCATTGCTCGTTAACTGCAACATTATACTTTATATAAAGATCTGTGTTACGTAAATAATCAAGGGCTCCATAAACTATGAGAGGTCTAATGGTCTCAGCCATGAAATCTGTACTATATTCTTCTCTACGTTTCAGGTGGAGCTGGACAACCTGGGCTTAATGGAAAGCTCGTGGAAGATCCCTCACTGCATTGCTTATTGAGATAGGGACGTCTACTACTGCTCCTTGTATGCATTTTGGACTAGCCACCCGGCTAATAGACTCGTAATTATCATGAATTGAAGTCGAGGAGAAATCAGTCATTCCTTTAATGTGGTAAGCCCCTTCAAACAGGCGGGCAGTATAGGGAAATCTAATCCATTTTGGTGGAAAGCTTAGCTTAGCTGGCTATGTTACGGCTTTGCTTTCAAGAGCGAAAATTTCTGCACTAAACTTGCAATAATTTTCAAAAACACGCGAGAGAAATTTTACAAATTTGTTTGGGGAACCAAAGGCCTTTACAAGAAAGACAAACCTGATCAGGACCCAGCTTTTACATTCCTATTATAAACTACTTTTTAGAGCTTCTGGGCCGCAAAGCCTTATTCTGGGTCCCATCTGAGTCCTATCCTGGGGAGATATTCGCTCTCTCCTACTGCATTCGGTTGGCGTTTCTCAAGTTTTGCTCAACCCTATTACTGCTATTGCTCCTATATTGGCTAACTCTCTGACTAGCATTTCTGGCAGCGTCAATTGCAGATGTCTAACTGTATCTTGCGCCTGCTCTCTTTCCCCACTTCGGCCACTTGACCCTGTCGTGTTCTAAGCTCGTCTACTCGTCTTTCTATAATTCCTACAGGTTGATCGCGTGCCCGTGTGGATGGATGAGCAACATTTTTCCCTTGTCGTCTGGTCGACCGTCCTCGTGTATCTGTTCTCTCTTCAACAGAGTTGGCTGCCTGCTCTTCCTGACCTACAGCTTCAACAAAACCTGCCTACATTGTACCTGCCCTTGGACCTCAATCTATTGTTGCTGGTTCCTATCAGAAACTAAATATTTAGCATTTTCTAAAATGTCCCTATTTTCTAACTGTTCTCTATTTGATCTGTTTCTCAACCTCTGTCTCTGAGACTGTTGAGAAGCAGATAGTCTATTCATACGAGGCATTTTAATACAATATATAATATATTACGAGTATATATATAAAAATAAAAAATATATATAAATTTATAAATATAAATAATAATAACTTGCTGAAGCTTCACGTGCTGAAGCTATATAAAAATAAGTCGGGTTTTTCCTTTTTGACGCAATAACTCCAGAACGCACTTACCGATTTCCCCGGTTTTGCATTCGTTGAAAGGTCTCGGGCTCCGTGAGGTTTATAGCAAAGAAAATTCACGAAAAATTTCAACAGAAAAGCGGGAAAATGTATTTGTATTATCTATTTGACAGCTACTCATTGTTCTCTGCTTAGTTAATTTCATGTGACAAACCGGTATTGTGTTCACTGAAAAAAAACGAAATTAAAAAAAGTTATTCGTTTCCTCACATTTCAAATGGAACCATCAAATCAATCACGTGTATTGTGAAAATTTTTATTCAATTTCAACAGCAGGCATTTGTCTTTAAGGTGGTAAGTTGAACTGTGTAAATTATGTGGATCGTGCATTTGAGGTTAAATTCACCACTCTGTCCACAGTCCAAAATGTGAGGAAAAGGACGACGTGCGAACATCGGCCGACGCACAAGACATGCAAGCCAGCAAGTGTATTCACAGAACTTAAGCAAAGAAAGACAAAATATAATGATGAAAATTCCCGATTGGGACAGCGCGTGAGGACACGAAGATCATTGGCATCATACAATCGCTTGGCATTCCAATATGATCCCACTGCGAACTACAGTGATGATGAAAATTTAGATATTGGACCAATGACGTCTATATGCCGATATTACAATGCGTTAAAGTTCAAAAGAGAAACGGCTGGATTGTGCTGCGCAGGTGGAAAAGTCAAACTGGATCCATCACTTACACCAGCACAGCCACTAAAAAACCATTGTTCGATGGAAGGGATCCCGATTCCAGCCATTTTCTTCAACACATCCTTGAATACAATAACTGCTTTCGCATGACTTCCTTTGGAGCTAATATCATTCGAGAAGGCGGCTTCATGCCGAAGTGCAACACGTAACAACTACATATACACAACACACTACACACGATCAGAAGTTACACCGTATTCTTCAACAAATGATTGTTTACAATTACAGATACAAAGACAAATATATCATTTGCATGGTTCAATGGTGCCAACACCAGATGAACCGCATCCATTTCTGCAAATATATTTCATTTCGTCGATGGTGGATCAGCTGAATGTTCGGTGCAATATACAGGAACACAACAGTTAAAGAGACGAATTATTGAACAGTTGCAAGCATTTTTCACGCTAATAATGCTGTGAATAATAATACTGGTGGTCTATTCTTCCTGGACGCACCTGGAGGAACAGGGAAAACATTTGTCATTTCATTGATTTTGGCCACTATTCGATCAAGATGTGACATAGCTTTTGGCGTTAGCATCATCTGGAATTGCGGCGACTCTTCTAGATGGCGGTCGTACTGCACATTCTGCGCTTAAGTTGCCACTCAATTCAAACAAAATTGATACTCCAACATGCAATATTTCCCGATCCAGTGCAATGGGAAAATTGTTGATGCAATGCAAGCTCATTGTTTGGGATGATGCACAATGGCACATAAGATATGGTCATTTTCTACGATACTGCATTTTTTTTTTTTTCTATCTTCAAAATTGTGGATTTTCGTCTTTTTGGGGGCGGGAGTGGGCGTGGCAAAATTTTGTAATAAACTTGCACTGAAGCGATATCACAGGAGTCTAGGAAAAAAATTTGGTTGTTCTATTCTTATAGTCTCTGAGATCGAGGCGCTCATTTATACGAAAAAACCAAAACGACTCGATTTTTGTGTGAGTGCGAAAGAGGGGAGCGAAGTTTTTGCGTATGTTTTTTGTCTATTGTGGCTATATTAATGATCCGATCCGATTCAGATTTGGGCCCCTGATAGATATGGTCTTTCTCTATGATTCTGCATTTTTCGTTTTCTGCTATCTTCAAAATTGTGGACGCCACAGATGTGCGCTCTTTGTGGGGGCGGAAGTGGGCGTGGCGGAATTTTAATGCTTTTTTCTGTGAGTGAGAGAACACATCAGTTAGGAAAAAAAATTTTGAATTACTCTATCTCTTTTAGCCTTCGAGCAAGGGGCGACGAACAAGACGGACAGACGGACAGACGGACGGACAGACAGGGCTATATCGACTCGGCTATTGATGCTGATCAAGAATATATATACTTTATATGGTCGGAAATTACTCCTTCTCTATGTTACACACATCCACTTTTACCACAAATACAATATACCCTTTTTACTCTTCGAGTACGGGTAAAAAAGAGAACAAAACAAAAACGAAAAACGTACGGAGTCGCTTCGAACGCGACTTTTTATACCCGTACTCAGTGATTTATGTGGAATTTTAAAATGTTTTATCAGTTTTACATTTTACATTTTTTTGCTACATCTGTCATCGACATTTACATCTACATCATCTACATCAGTTCTCACAACAACACACGTACACTGCACGAGGCAGCATGTTTGAGCGTGAGAGTGTGTGTGATTAAGAATCAGCAGCAGCCGCTTCTGCCATCAACCCTAATAAAAAGTATATTTATACCCGTACTCGAAGAGTAAAAGGGTATATTGGCTTTGTGCTAAAAGTGGATGTGTTTAACATAGAGAAGGGAATTTCCGACCATATAAATATATATATTCTTGATCAGCATCAATAGAGAGTCGATATAGCCCCTGTCCGTCCGTCCGTCTGTATGGTCCGTCTGTCCGTCTGTCCGTCTGTCCGTCCGTCCGTCTTGTTTGTCGCCCATTGCTCGAAGGCTATAAGAGCTAGTGCAACCAAACTTTTTTATCCAGTCTGATGTGGTATCTCACTCCTAGAAAAGTATTTCAAAATTCCGCCCGCCGCCGCGGAAAATGGCCCACAAAAAACGATCGCTGTGGCGTCCACAATTTTGAAGATATGAAAACTAAAAATGCAGAATCATAGAGAAACCATATCTATCGGGGCCCAAATCTGAAATTTTTTAATCGGATCATTAATATAGCCACAATAGACAAAAACATACGCAAAAACTTCGCTCCATCCCTTTGGTTCGCACTCATACAAAATCGAGTCGATTTGGTTTTTCGTAAATATGAACGCCTGGATCTCAGAGACTATAAAATAGAAACTTTAAAATTTTGGCCAAGACTCCTGTGATACCAAACCTGAACAAGTGTATTTCCAAAATTTCGCCCCGCCCCTTCCGCCCCACAAAGACGAAAATCCACAATTTTGAAGATAGAAAAAACCAAAATGCAGTATCATAGGAAATGATCATATCTACCAGACGGGGGAAAATTTGTTTGGCAATCGGATCATTATTGTAGCCACAATGATCAAATGAATTTTCGTTCATTCAGTGTTTCCCCGCCGCTAGTGTTTCCCCTCGCCCGATTGCTGTTTAAGCCATTTTATTGGGGTTGATTGTCGCAGCAGATTCTCTCACACACACTCACGCTCGAAAAACATGCTGCCTCGTGCAGTGTACGTGTGTCGTTGTGAGAACTGATGTAGATGATGTAGATGTAGATGTCGATGACAGATGTAGCAAAAATGTAAAATGTAAAACTGATAAAACATTTTAAAATTCCACATAAATCACTGAGTACGGGTATAAAGTGTAGAGTCGCGTTCGAAGCGACTCCGTACGTTCTCTCTCGTTTGTTTTGGTTGCATGGGAGGGGGCAGCTCGCTGCCGAAAATTCATTTGATCATTGTGGCTACAATAATGATCCGATCTGAACCAAATTCGGGAATCTGGTAGATATGGTCATTCTCTACAATACTGCATTTTTATTTTTTCTATCTTCAAAATTGTGGATTTTCGTCTTTTGGGGGCGGGAGTGGGCGTGGCAAAATTTTGAAATAAACTTGCACTGAAGCGATATCACAGGAGTCTAGGCAAAAAAATTTGGTTAAAAGCTCTTATAGTCTCTGAGATCGAGGCGCTCATTTATACGAAAAACCAAAATTACTCGATTTTTGTGTGAGTGCGAAAGGGATGGAGCGAAGTTTTTGCGTATGTTTTTGTCTATTGTGGCTATATTAATGATCCGATCCGATTCAGATTTGGGCCCCTGATAGATATGGTCTTTCTCTATCATTCTGCATTTTTAGTTTTCTGCTATC
Source organism: Drosophila bifasciata (assembly GCA_009664405.1). Lineage (NCBI taxonomy): Eukaryota > Metazoa > Arthropoda > Insecta > Diptera > Drosophilidae > Drosophila > Drosophila bifasciata. The sequence goes on from CM019044.1 coordinate 32,442,842, forward strand.
TTCAAAATTGTGGACGCCATTTGATGTGCGCCCTTTGTGGGGGCGGAAGTGGGCGGGGCGGAATTTTTAAAGTTTTTTTCTAGGAGTGAGAGAATACATCAGTCTGGAAAAATTTGGTTGCTCTATCTCTTTTTAGCCTTCGAGCAATGGGCGACGAACAAGACGGACAGGCGGACAGACGGACAGACGGACGGGACAGACAGGGCTATATCGACTCGGCTATTGATGCTGATCAAGAATATATATACTTTTATATGGTCGGAAATTACTTCCTTCTCTATGTTACACACATCCACTTTTGGTTGACACAAATACAATATACCCTATTGATCTTCGAGTACGGGTATAAAAACGAGTCAAACACGGCTGCGAACGACACAACTACAGCTACGCTGCTGTTCTCTATCCACCGATCTCTTTTTTCACTCGTTCCCTTTATACAACACGAAGAAGGAAGTTCGAGAGTCGATTTTGCATACTCTACTGCTGTGCATATTTAATGCCTGTTTGAAAACACAACTCGGGGAACAACTAAAACGGGCCTTGGATCATCTCATCCCTGTTTAATTCTTAGAAGAAAGACTAATCTTTCCAAAGAACTGCTCCAAGAGTAGAAAAACTGCTATACCCGAAAAAAAATTAGAGCATTTCAAACGAAATCAAGACCATTTGATGAAAGAGATGAGAGAAGGGCAGTGAGTGAAGTGGAGGCAGCGGCTCCGTCGACGGCTCAAAATTCATGGAGTTCAATGCACACCATAATGGAATAACTTAAGCGTGCACTGAAATAAGTGGATACTTCGTAAACCTTCGGCTCACGACAGGACCACCGCTTTATGTTATTCCATTATGACTTAGACGTGCGTGTGTACTGAGTACTCACAAACTGTGCGTGTATTGGTTATAGGATTTGGTCGTCGCATTTCGCGTTGAAATTTTTATATTTCTTTCCACATACCCTGATCTTAGAATTTTTGGTATAATGACGCGTTTTAAAGAAGCTTGTCACAGAATATATTTTCTTGTATCCTTTGTATGTTCATTTGTTTTATATAGCATAAAATAATGGATACACCGATATGCACATGTAAATACTCATAATGAATATGATGTTTGACCTTGCAACATGAAGAGATGTACTAGAGTATTGAAGGTGCGACGTGCACTGATTTTTTGTTCTATTGTCTCGATAAGAAAGCAAAGAAAAAAAGGATGGGAGAAGATAGCGGATAATTGGGCATGGGAAATAAATAAAATATAAAAACTAAAGCTGTTATTTGTTTGACTTATTTGAAACTGCACATTTACATAGATATACTTATCCCTATATTTTAGACATATTTGTTTCAAACAAAGTATGTACATGTCGGCGAATGGTATATCTCAGTGTATGAGGAATGCTAGTTTCTTGGAATGCTTGTGTTTCACAGAAAATTGAATTATTTCATCATCTATGTTTTTGCCTCTTTGGAGTATGATTGTTCTCTTTGCTCGCCTTGCAAGGCCGTTAGAATTGAGCGATGCTGGAGAGTTAGTGTGCTACACAAATTGTGGCGCGACACACATTGCGCTGCCGACTTCGTTGATTTTGTCTTGTCTCTTTTGAGAGGGAACCGTTATGGCGAGGCGTCAGCGTTTTGTCGCTGTCGCCGTGTCGCCGACTTCGTATGCCGTATTAACTCCTTTGTCAATGAATTCGTGTTTTTCAGAGACCTTTTATACTATAAAACGAGAAAAACGTACGGAGTCGATGTGAACGCGACTCTACTTTTATACCCGTACTCATTCAGTACACATGTGATTTACGTGGAATTTTCTTTGTCTTTTGTTCATACCGCTTCAGCAATCCCTTGACGAGTATGTCAGTGGAGTCCTGATTCATATTTTGAAGAATGCTTGTGGATTTGAGCATTCGAACTCGTTGCTCTGGAGGGAAAGCATTAATCTGAACACATTTGTTGCTAGTTCCGGACAGCGAAATTCCTAAACAACAATAAACGGCTTCCTGAGCAGATATCTCAGTGCCAGAAATAGCCAATGTGCTGTAACTTCTGTCTGATCGTGTAATTGTCCCCTTGATCTTCGCTTACCGCATGGCGCATAAGCTTTGAAATACCCCTTTGGGATTTATTTATATAATTAAATTATATAGCCGTAAGCACGCATAAGGGTCCAAAATGTATTGGATATCCATATTGGCCCTTTGCATTGAAATAATGTGTTTATTGTAAGCATTAATGCTGATCTCAGCAAATGACCTATTTAGAAAAATGGTTGGTTTCTTCAAACCAGAAACATATTTCATATTTGTATTCCTTCGCCTGGAGCTGTTGTTACCGGGGTATCATTAAATGAGAAATTATTCCGAAGCAGAGTTTCCTGACCTCCAGGGTTGAGCTGTTCAGCTTCCAAATCCTCGTCTTAGGATGGGCAGGCTCAGCGTCTACACTCCTATCTCTATTTTGCATCTCTTCTAAAACGACAGCGTCTGCCTGAGATGCTACGAATTAAACAATATCGGATGTAAATCTAGACATCCATTGCTCGTTAACTGCAACATTATACTTTATATAAAGATCTGTGTTACGTAAATAATCAAGGGCTCCATAAACTATGAGAGGTCTAATGGTCTCAGCCATGAAATCTGTACTATATTCTTCTCTACGTTTCAGGTGGAGCTGGACAACCTGGGCTTAATGGAAAGCTCGTGGAAGATCCCTCACTGCATTGCTTATTGAGATAGGGACGTCTACTACTGCTCCTTGTATGCATTTTGGACTAGCCACCCGGCTAATAGACTCGTAATTATCATGAATTGAAGTCGAGGAGAAATCAGTCATTCCTTTAATGTGGGTAAGCCCCTTCAAACAGGCGGGCAGTATCCATTTTGGGGAAATCTAATCCATTTTGGTGGAAAAGCTTGTTCTGCAAACCTAATTTGCTACGGCTTTCGCTTTTCAAGAGCGAAAATTTCTGCACTAAACTTGCAATAATTTTCTAAAAACACGCGAGAGATTTTACAAATTTGTTTGGGGAACCAAAGGCCTTTACAAGAAAGACAAACCTGATCAGGACCCAGCTTTACATTCCTATTATAAACTACTTTTAGAGCTTCTGGGCCGCAAAGCCTTATTCTGGGTCCCATCTGAGTCCTATCCTGGGAGATATTCGCTCTCTCCTACTGCATTCGGTTGGCGTTTCTCAAGTTTTGCTCAACCCTATTACTGCTATTGCTCTATATTGGCTAACTCTCTGACTAGCATTTTGGCAGCGTCAATTGCAGATGTCTAACTGTATCTTGCGCCTGCTCTCTTTCCCCACTTCGGCCACTTGACCCTGTCGTGTTCTAAGCTCGTCTACTCGTCTTTCTATAATTCCTACAGGTTGATCGCGTGCCCGTGTGGATGGATGAGCAACATTTTTCCCTTTGTCGTCTGGTCGACCGTCCTCGTGTATCTGTTCTCTCTTCAACAGAGTTGGCTGCCTGCTCTTCCTGACCTACAGCTAAAACCTGCCTACATTGTACCTGCCCTTGGACCTCAATCTATTGTTGCTGGTTCCTATCAGAAACTAAATATTTAGCATTTTCTAAAATGTCCCTATTTTCTAACTGTTCTCTATTTGATCTGTTTCTCAACCTCTGTCTCTGAGACTGTTGAGAAGCAGATAGTCTATTCATACGAGGCATTTTAATACAATATATAATATATTACGAGTATATATATAAAATAAAAAAATATATATAAATTTATAAATATAAATAATAATAACTTGCTGAAGCTTCACGTGCTGAAGCTATATAAAAATAAGTCGGGTTTTCCTTTTGACGCAATAACTCCAGAACGCACTTACCGATTTCCCCGGTTTTGCATTCGTTGGAAAGGTCTCGGGCTCCGTGAGGTTTATAGCAAAGAAAATTCACGAAAAATTTCAACAGAAAAGCGGGAAATCTGCAAAAATGTATTTGTATTATCTATTTGACAGCTACTCATTGTTCTCTGCTTAGTTAATTTCATGTGACAAACCGGTATTGTGTTCACTGTGAAAACGAAATTAAAAAAAAAGTTATTCGTTTCCTCACATTTCAAATGGAACCATCAAATCAATCACGTGTATTGTGAAAATTTTTATTCAATTTCAACAGCAGGCATTTGTCTTTAAGGTGGTAAGTTGAACTGTGTAAATTATGTGGATCGTGCATTTGAGGTTAAATTCACCACTCTGTCCACAGTCCAAAATGCCTAAAGGACGACGTGCGAACATCGGCCGACGCACAAGACATGCAAGCCAGCAAGTGTATTCACAGAACTTAAGCAAAGAAAGACAAAATATAATGATGAAAATTCCCGATTGGGACAGCGCGTGAGGACACGAAGATCATTGGCATCATACAATCGCTTGGCATTCCAATATGATCCCACTGCGAACTACAGTGATGATGAAAATTTAGATATTGGACCAATGACGTCTATATGCCGATATTACAATGCGTTAAAGTTCAAAAAGAGAAACGGCTGGATTGTGCTGCGCAGGTGGAAAAGTCAAACTGGATCCATCACTTACACCAGCACAGCCACCTAAACCATTGTTCGATGGAAGGGATCGATTCCAGCCATTTTCTTCAACACATCCTTGAATACAATAACTGCTTTCGCATGACTTCCTTTGGAGCTAATATCATTCGAGAAGGCGGCTTCATGCCGAAGTGCAACACGTAACAACTACATATACACAACACACTACACACGATCAAAGTTACACCGTATTCTTCAACAAATGATTGTTTACAATTACAGATACAAAGACAAATATATCATTTGCATGGTTCAATGGTGCCAACACCAGATGAACCGCATCCATTTCTGCAAATATATTTCATTTCGTCGATGGTGGATCAGCTGAATGTTCGGTGCAATATACAGGAACACAACAGTTAAAGAGACGAATTATTGAACAGTTGCAAGCATTTTTTTTCACGCTAATAATGCTGTGAATAATAATACTGGTGGTCTATTCTTCCTGGACGCACCTGGAGGAACAGGGAAAACATTTGTCATTTCATTGATTTTGGCCACTATTCGATCAAGATGTGACATAGCTTTGGCGTTAGCATCATCTGGAATTGCGGCGACTCTTCTAGATGGCGGTCGTACTGCACATTCTGCGCTTAAGTTGCCACTCAATTCAAACAAAATTGATACTCCAACATGCAATATTTCCCGATCCAGTGCAATGGGAAAATTGTTGATGCAATGCAAGCTCATTGTTTTGGGATGAGTGCACAATGGCACATAAGAAATCACTTGAAGCACTTAACTTCACACTAAAGGATCTTCGGCGAAATAACAACATCTTTGGCGGCTTGATGAAATCATTGGCATGCGATTTCAGGCAGACGTTGCCAGTAATTCCCCGTGGAACGCCAGCAGATGAATTGAATGCTTGCCTGAATGCAAGTTGATGCGACATCTGGATTAATTACTCTTACCAACGACTTTTGCCGATTTGTAGACTCTCATTAGCTCTTATTGCAAATGTTTTCCCAAACATTAGTGACAATTATCAGAATTATGCTTGGTTAAGTCAACGAGCAATTCTTGCCGCAAAGAATAATGATGTACACGCACTGAATTTCACAATTCAATCAAAAATTGCTGGCGATTTGGTGACATACAAATCTGTTGATTCATTAACAACAACTTTGAACTCTCTGAGTTACTAGGATTTCCACCACATAACTTGCAACTCAAAGTTGGTACAGTTATCATGATATTGCGTAATTTGAATCCACCGCGACTTTGCAACGGTACTCGACTTTCGGTAAAAAAGACTTATGCCGAATTTGATTAAAGGAAACCATTATTAAATAAAAGTACGCAGGTGAAAATGTATGTATTCCTCGAATACCAATGATTCCGACTTATCTTCCGTTTGACTTCAAACGATTGCAATTTCCAGTTCGCCTTACGTTCAATGACAATTAACAAGTCGCAAGTGGTAAAAAATCGTAACAGTAGATGTATATATCTTACTTATATATTCGTATCGATCATTTTTTGGGATTTTGTTACGGCGACATCTAGCTTTTTTGGCATTTTCGGCCAGCACAATAAACGGTCACACTGCGAAGCCAGAATTGAAAAAAATGAGAATTAAATTTGATTAAGAATTACTGCTAAAGCGCTGCCCAAAAATACAAATACACATACAAACCACACTTTGCATCATCCATGCTGATGCGTTCCATGTGACTGCCAGGGTGAGCAGATACAGCCAGATATTCCCATAAATATTCCTTGGAAAATAATACTGTAAGGAGCGATTTTTTTATAAGATGCGAGATTTGTTCTTCCCCACTCTAGACTTATGGATGGAACAATTTTCCATCTAAAAAATAAATTGAAATAATTGAAATTTTCTACTTATGGTTTATTTTATTTTATCCCTTGAGGTCCATCTTAATAATTGATTATATGTAGATTTATGAAATTGTATAAGAAGCAACAACAGAGAGCTTTGCTCATAACGCAATAACGCAAAACGCAGCGACAGTGTAACTGTACTAAAATCTCAAAAAAAATTTTGAAATTTTTTGTTAAATATGGTAGGCTGTGACATCTGTTTGGGGCCCATAGGCACAGCCGTATTTCCCATTTTATTTCAGTATTCAACTACAACGTGACCCGTAAACATAAAAGATAAATAATATATTTTCAAATAAATATTTATTTCTAACAAAGAATTTTTTCCAAAAACAGTAAAGAATAAATAATATTTTTATTTTCTGGTGAAAAGTAATTTTTCAAAAAAAAAAACTTGATTTTCCTTTTTTTGCGCGATGTTTGGCTCAGACGGAATCCGCTTTAGCATCGCCGGTGACTAATCGAAAGCTAACGTATTCGCTATAGTATCGTGAGAATCCGCTTTTGAAACAAATTCGTTATTTGTTCGACTGCTGCCAGAACCCGCTATATCTGGACGATAAAAGAAGATTTCCTGACTTTTAAATAATAATAACTAGCTGAAGCTCTCGTGCTGAAGCTCCACTATTTATTCGTGGGCGCTTCCGGCAGCTGACGCGCGCAACGGCATTTTCTTGCAGTCGATACAGATGCTCCGCAAGGCTGTTTTCCGGCAGAGATGGGTCGTGGGCGCTTTCTGGTAGGGGCGGCAGAGCTGCACGTTGCACGTCGAGATAATGCTTTAGCTCTACTACGTGTTGCAGCGGCACAATACGCATCCGTTGCTTGTTGCTGCCCCGCCTGTCTGTCCTCCTCGTAATGTTCAATCTCAACTCTACTCATCAGTGTGGAATTTTTAGTAAGTTGGCGAACGCAGAATTTTGCTCCATCCCGGTGGATGAAGCCTGTTGCTAATCAACATGCAGTGTGGCAAGAATTGTGCTTCGATCCGCAGCACTTATTGGGCCGCCGGTGACCTCAACTATATGGTCTATTTGTTTTTTCGTAACTAACTGGGCGGCCCAAATCCATCAAGAGTTTTGCACAATTTTTGCCAGTTCGGTTGTTTGAGCTGCAGGAGAGAAGGGTAAGTGGAGGCGACTCGATACCACAGTTAATTAGTTCACTCACTTGGCCATCTTTTTTTCAGGGAGTAATGTTTAATCTTAACTCTGCTCATCAGTGTGGAATTTTTAGTAAGTTGGCGAACGCAGAATTTTGCTCCATCCCGGTGGATGAAGCCTGTTGCTAATCCAACATGCAGTGTGGCAAAATTGTGCCTCGATCCGCAGCACTTATTGGGCCGCCGGTGACCTCAACTATATGGTCTATTTGTTTTCGTAACTAACTGGGCGGCCCAAATCCATCAAGAGTTTTTGCACAATTTTGCCAGTTCGGTTGTTTGAGCTGCAGGAGAGAAGGGTAAGTGGAGGCGACTCGATACCACAGTTAATTAGTTCACTCACTTGGCCATCTTTTTTCAGGGGAGTAATGTTTAATCATTAACTCTGCTCATCAGTGTGGAATTTTTTAGTAAGTTGGCGAACGCAGAATTTTGCTCCATCCCGGTGGATGAAGCCTGTTGCTAATCCAACATGCAGTGTGGCAAGAATTGTGCTTCGATCCGCAGCACTTATTGAGCCGCCGGTGACCTCAACTATATGGTCTATTTGTTTTCGTAACTAACTGGGCGTCCCAAATCCATCAAGAGTTTTTGCACAATTTTGCCAGTTCGGTTGTTTGAGCTGCAGGAGAGAAGGGTAAGTGGAGGCGACTCGATACCACAGTTAATTAGTTCACTCACTTGGCCATCTTTTTTCAGGGAGTAATGTTTAATCTTAACTCTGCTCATCAGTGTGGAATTTTAGTAAGTTGGCGAACGCAGATTTTTGCTCCATCCCGGTGGATGAAGCCTGTTGCTAATCCAACATGCAGTGTGGCAAGAATTGTGCTTCGATCCGCAGCACTTATTGGGCCGCCGGTGACCTCAACTATATGGTCATTAGTTTTCGTAACTAACTGGGCGGCCCAAATCCATCAAGAGTTTTTTGCACAATTTTGCCAGTTCGGTTGTTTGAGCTGCAGGAGTGAAGGGTAAGTGGAGGCGACTCGATACCACAGTTAATTAGTTCACTCACTTGGCCATCTTTTTTTTCAGGGTAATGTTTAATCTCAACTCTGCTCATCAGTGTAGAATTTTTAGTAAGTTGGCGAACGCAGAATTTTGCTCCATCCCGGTGGATGAAGCCTGTTGCTAATCAACATGCAGTGTGGCAAGAATTGTGCCTCGATCCGCAGCACTTATTGGGCCGCCGGTGACCTCAACTATATGGTCTATTTGTTTTTCGTAACTAACTGGGCGGCCCAAATCCATCAAGAGTTTTTGCAACAATTTTGCCAGTTCGGTTGTTTGAGCTGCAGGAGAGAAGGGTAAGTGGAGGCGACTCGATACCACAGTTAATTAGTTCACTCACTTGGCCATTTTTTTTCAGGAGTAATGTTTAATCTTAACTCTGCTCATCAGTGTGGAATTTTTAGTAAGTTGGCGAACGCAGAATTTTGCTCCATCCCGGTGGATGAAGCCTGTTGCTAATCCAACATGCAGTGTGGCAAGAATTGTGCTTCGATCCGCAGCACTTATTGGGCCGCCGGTGACCTCAACTATATGGTCATTAGTTTTTCGTAACTAACTGGGCGGCCCAAATCCATCAAGAGTTTTTGCATTATTTTGCCAGTTCGGTTGTTTGAGCTGCAGGAGAGAAGGGAAAGTGGAGGCGACTCGATACCACAGTTAATTAGTTCACTCACTTGGCCATCTTTTTTTTTCAGGGGAGAGTCACGGCGTTCGCCAACTTACTAAAAATTCCACACTGATGAGCAGAGTTAAGATAGAACATTACGAGGAGGACAGACAGGCGGGGCAGCAACAAGCAACGGATGCGTATTGTGCCGCTGCAACACGTAGTAGAGCTAAAGCATTATCTCGACGTGCAACGTGCAGCTCTGCCGCCCCTACCAGAAAGCGCCCACGACCCATCTCTGCCGGAAAACAGCCTTGCGGAGCATCTGTATCGACTGCAAGAAAATGCCGTTGCGCCGCGTCAGCTGCCAAGCGCCCACGAATAAATAGTGGAGCTTCAGCACGAGAGCTTCAGCTAGTTATTATTATTTATAAAGTCAGGAAATCTTCTTTAGCAGATATAGCGGGTTCTGGCAGAGTCGAACAAATAACAAAAATGTGTGTTAAAAGCGGATTCTCACGATACTATAGCGAATACGTTAGCTTTCGGATTAGCACACGATGCTAAAGCGGATTCCGTCTGAGCCGAACATCGCGCAAAAAGGAAAATCAAGTTTTTTGAAAAAAATTACTTTTCACCAGAAAATAAAATATTATTTATTCTTTACTGTTTTGGAAAAAGTTCTTTGTTAGGAAATAAATATTTATTTGAAAATATATTATTTATCTTTGATGTTTACGGGTCACGTTGTAGTTGAATACTGAAATAAAATGGGAAATACGGCTGTGCCTATGGGCCCCAAACAGATGTCACAGCCTACCATATTTAACAAAAAATTTCGAAATTTTGTTTTGAGATTTTAGTACAGTTACACTGTCACTGCGTTTTTGCGTTATTTCGTTATGAGCAAAGCTCTCTGTTGTTGCTTCTTATACAATTTCATAAATCTACATATAATCAATTATTAAGATGGACCTCAAGGGATAAAAATAAAATAAAGAAGTAGAAAATTTCAATTATTTCAATTTATTTTTTAGATGGAAAATTGTTCCATCCATAAGTCTAAAAGTGGGGGAAGAACAAATCTCGCATCTTATAAAAAAATCGCTCCTTACAGTATTATTTTCCAAGGAATATTTATGGGAATATCTGGCTGTATCTGCTCACCTCTGGCAGTCATATGGAACGCATCAGCATGGATGATGCACTTGTGTGGTTTGTATGTGTATTTGTATTTTGGGCAGCGCTTTAGCAGTAATTCTTAATCAAATTTAATTCTCATTTTTCAATTCTGGCTTCGCAGTGTGACCGTTTATTGTGCTGGCCGAAAATGCCACAAAAGCTAGATGTCGCCGTAGCAAAATCCCAAAAATTATCGATACGATATATAAGTAATATAGGTATATACATCTACTGTTACGATTTTCCTTGTGACTTGTTAATTGTCATTGCGAACGCAAGGCGAACTGGAAATTGCAATCGTTTGAAGTCAAACGGAAGATAAGTCGGAATCATTGGTATTCGAGGAATACATACATTTTCACCTGCGTACTTTTATTTAATAATGGTTTCCTTAATCAAATTCGGCATAAGTCTTTTTACCGAAAGTCGAGTACCGTTGCAAAGTCGCGGTAGATTCAAATTACGCAATATCATGATAACTGTACCAACTTTGAGTTGCAAGTTATGTGGTGGAAATCCTAGTAACCCAGAGAGTTCAAAGTTGTTGTTAATGAATCAACAGATTTGTATGTCACCAAATCGCCAGCAATTTTTTGATTGAATTGTGAAATTCAGTGCGTGTACATCATTATTCTTTGCGGCAAGAATTGCTCGTTGACTTAACCAAGCATAATCCTGATAATTGTCACTAATGTTTGGGAAAACATTTGCAATAAAGAGCTAATTGAGAGTCTACAAATCGGCAAAAAGTCGTTGGTAAGAGTAATTAATCCAGATGTCGCATCAACTTGCATTCAGGCAAGCATTCAATTCATCTGCTGGCGTTCCACGGGGAATTACTGGCAACGTCTGCCTGAAATCGCATGCCAATGATTTCATCAAGCCGCCAAAGATGTTGTTATTTCGCCGAAGATCCTTTAGTGTGAAGTTAAGTGCTTCAAGTGATTTCTTATGTGCCATTGTGCACTCATCCCAAACAATGAGCTTGCATTGCATCAACAATTTTCCCATTGCACTGGATCGGGAAATATTGCATGTTGGAGTATCAATTTTGTTTGAATTGAGTGGCAACTTAAGCGCAGAATGTGCAGTACGACCGCCATCTAGAAGAGTCGCCGCAATTCCAGATGATGCTAACGCCAAAGCTATGTCACATCTTGATCGAATAGTGGCCAAAATCAATGAAATGACAAATGTTTTCCCTGTTCCTCCAGGTGCGTCCAGGAAGAATAGACCACCAGTATTATTATTCACAGCATTATTAGCGTGAAAAAATGCTTGCAACTGTTCAATAATTCGTCTCTTTAACTGTTGTGTTCCCTGTATATTGCACCGCACATTCAGCTGATCCACCATCGACGAAATGAAATATATTTGCAGAAATTGATGCGGCTCATCCGGTGTTGGCACCATTGAACCATGCAAATGATATATTTGTCCTTGTATCTGTAATTGTAAACAATCATTTGTTGAAGAATACGGTGTAACTTCTGATCGTGTGTAGTGTGTTGTGTATACATATGTAGTTGTTACGTGTTGGAGGACTCCTTCATTTTCTCTCACAACCCCCAAACTGTCAAGGACAGTCATGTGTGCGCCCCAGTCCGAACTGAAAGTACCCATAAAGATTGGCCAACGAAATACCGCTCGTATAAATATGCTGGGGAACACTTGTCAGCTTGGTTATGGCCATCAAACGGCAAGCAACGAGCAATTCCAGTTGGCTATCACGCAAGATCCTTTTGCAAAGGAAGCGAATATCAAATTCGCGCAGTATAGAGGAATTACTAACTGCTGATGGATATAACTCACTATTTGTCCGTGCCATTGCTAGAGGTGGCATCTCTTTGAGGCCGTGATTGCGGTTGGGACCGACCGGTCATACCTCGGATCCTACGCACGACTACACTGGACGACTGAGAAACGCATGGCCAAAGATAAGGGAAATTAAACAGGAGAGAGAACAGGAGCCGTCCCAAATGGTGAGCGACCCTGGTCTAAAACCGATGGTGGTGGCAGTCAGTTGCCTGACAACTCCACGCCGCCGTAGCGCAACTCCAATCGGATGGCTTACTAACTTATACTATATAGATTATACGTAATTAGCTCGAATTAGCTACCAATTTAATATATTAAACCAATACATAATATATTAAATTGGTACCCAGGAACACATCGGAGAGGACCTACGAGTCGCCTTGAGATGCTTTTAAAAGCATTTTAAGCTCCATATACACCACGAGGAGGCCATTATATAAAACTATAATGGGGTCAAAAATTACTCTGACCTTTGTGTCGACTTGATATGACTTAATTTAAAACATTCGAATTAAGTCACATCCATGTTCTATTAGCTATACATATTTATAATTAATATATTCTAAAATATACGTACATATATAGAAATATAAAACTCGAAAGAACGTAAGGAGTCGCTTCGAACGCGACTCTACTTTTATACCCGTACTCAGTGATTTATGTGGAATTTTAAAATGTTTTATCAGTTTTACATTTTACATTTTTTGCTACATCTGTCATCGACATCTACATCTACATCATCTACATCAGTTCTCACAACAACACGTACACTGCACGAGGCAGCATGTTTGAGCGTGAGTGTGTGTGTGTGAAAATCTGCTGCGACAATCAACCCCAATAAATGACTTACACGCAGCAATCGGGCGAGGGGAAACACAACGGCGGGTATTCCGCTGCTGAAAATTCATTTGATCATTGTGGCTACAATAATGATCCGATCTGAACCAAATTCGGGAATCTGGTAGATACGATCATTTCCTATGATAGTACTTTTTTTGGTTTTCTATCTTCAAAATTGTGGATTTTTTCGTCTTTTTGTGGGGGCGGAAGGGGGCGGGGCGAAATTTTGAAATACACTTGTTCAGGTTCGGTATTACAGGAGTCTGGGCAAAAAGGACTTTGCTCTAGCTCTTATAGTCTCTGAGATCCAGGCGTTCATATTTACAAAAACCAAATCGACTCGATTTTGTGTGAGTGCGAAAAGGGATGGAGCGAAATTTTTTTGCGTATGTTTTTTGTCTATTGTGGCTATAATAATGATCCGATCCGATTCAGATTTGGGCCCCTCGATAGATATGGTCTTCATCTATGATTCTGCATTTTTCGTTTTCTTATTGTCAAAATTGTGGCCGCCACAGACAATGCCCTTTGTGGGGGCGGAAGTGGGCGGGGCGAAATTTTGAAAACATTGTTTTCTAGGGTGAGTTATACATCAGACTGGATAAAAGTTTGGTTGCTCTAGCTCTTATAGCCTTCGAGCAATGGGCGACAAACAAGACGGACGGACGGACAGACGGACAGACAGCAATTAGCACAAATACAATATACCCTTTTACTCTTCGAGTACGGGTATAAAAAACTTTCTATATCATAGGATTCTATACTATTCTCGCAGAAAACCTAAAAATCCTAACTACCTACTGTTTTGAGTTTCTTCTCATATGATTTTGCAATTTGATGGCCTATCATTCTATCTGTTACCCATTTACAATTTTTCCTAATCAAAATCAAAACAAACTGATTGAGAAGATGGTTTCGGTGTGCAAAACACGGATCGGAAACTTTAAACCATTCTGCATAGTTTTCTATTTTTATACCCGTACTCGAAGAGTAAAAGGGTATATTGTATTTAATTAATTGCTGTCTGTCCGTCTTGTTTGTCGCCCATTGCTCGAAGGCTATAAGAGCTAGAGCAACCAAACTTTTTTATCCAGTCTGATGTGGTATCTCACTCCTAAAAAATGTTCAAATTTAAAATGCCCCGCCCACTTCCGCCCCCACAAAGGGCGCACATCTGTGGCGGCCACAATTTTGAAAAATAACAAGAAACTAAAAATGCAGAATCATAGAGACAGCCCATATCTATCAGGGGCCCAAATCTGAATCGGATCGCATCATTAATATAGCCACAATAGAGGCAAATATACTCAAAAATTCGCTCCCTCCTTTTCGCACCTCACAAAATCGAGTCGATTTGGTTTTTCGTAAAAATGAACGCCTGTATCTCAGAGACTATAAGAGCTAGAGCAACCAAATTTTTTGCCCAGAGCCCCGTGATACCGAACCTGAACAAGTGTTTTCAAAATTTCGCCCCGCCCCCACAAAAAAACGAAAATCCACAATTTTGAAGATAGAAAAAAAACTAAAAATGCAGTATCTTAGAAATGACCATATCTACCAGATTTCTGAATTTGGTTTCAGATCGGATCATTATTGTAGCCACAATGATCAAATGAATTTTCAGCAGCAATCCCCACCCTCTTGCAGAGTAAGTCAATTATTGGGGTTGATTGTTGCTTGCTTCTCTCACACGCACACTCACGCTCAAACATGCTGCCTCGTGCAGTGTACGTGTGTTGTTGTGAGAAGTGATGTAGATGAAGCAGATGTAGAAGACAGATGCAGCAAACAAATGTTAAATTTAAAATGTAAGAAACTGATACAACATTGGAAAATTCCACATTAATCACATGTGTGCTGACTGAGTACGGTATAAAAGTAGAGTCGCGGCGGCAACAGCGACTCCGTACGTTCTTTCTCGTTGACGTTAAAATTATACATTTTGGACTATGTTTTTTATACCCGTACTCGAAGAGTAATAGGGTATATTGTATTTGTGGTAAAGTGGATGTGTGTAACACACAGAAGGAGGCGTTTCCGACCCCATAAAGTATATATATTCTTGATCAGCATCAATAGCCGAGTCGATATAGCCATGTCTGTCCGTCTTGTTTTCACTCATTGCACGAAGGCTATTAGAGCTAGACCAATCAAATTTTTTTTTCCAGACTGATGCGATATCTCACTCCTAGAAAAGTGCGCACATCTGTGGCGTCCACAATTTTAAAGATAGCAGAAAACGAAAAAATGCAGAATCATAGAGACAGCCTATATCTATCAGGGGCCCAAATCTGAATCGGATCGGATCATTAATATAGCCACAATAGACAAAAACATACGCAAAAACTTCGCTCCATCCCTTTCGCACTCACACAAAATCGAGTCGATTTGGTTTGTTGTATTTTGTGTTGCCTGGATCTCAGAGACTTTAAGAGCTAGAGCAACCAAACTTTTGACCAAGACTCCTGTGATACCAAACCTGAACAAGTGCATTTCAAAATTTTCGCCCCGCCCCCTTCCGCCCCCACAAAAGACGAAAATCCACAATTTTGAAGATAGAAAAAAACTAAAAATGCAGTATCTTAGGAAATGACCATATCTACCAGATTCCCGAATTTGGTTCAGATCGGATCATTATTGTAGCCACAATGATCAAAATGAATTTTCAGCAGCGAGTCGCCTCCCCTTGCCCTACGCAACAAAATATCCATTTTATTAGGGTTGATGGCGAGCAGCAGCGCTGTAGCGGCTCTCTCACACGCACACTTACGCTCAAACATGCTGCCTCGTGCAGTGTACGTGTTGTTGTTGTGAGAACTGATGTAGATGATGTAGATGTAGATGTCGATGACAGATGTAGCAAAAAAATGTAAAATGTAAAAATGATAAAACATTTTTAAAATTCCACATAAATCACATGTGTACTGACTGAGTACGGGTATAAAAAGTAGAGTCGCGTTCGAAGCGACTCCGTACGTTCTTTCTCGTTTTCAACTTAAATTTGTGAGACTTTTGTCTCGAAATGGCGTTTAAAAATATCAAAATGAATTTTTAACTAAAAGCTAAACAAATATTCTGAAGGAGCTTTAAGTTTTAAACTACTACTGGTATAGCCAAAATTTTATTGAGTAATAAAAACTCAGAAGAATCTCGGACCTCATCGAACGCTTTTAAAAGTTTAGAGCATTTTTGCAGTCGTACTTTTCAGTAGCTATGCAATAAATACCCTGCATAATAGCGTAATGCATTATCATTAAATGCGGCTTGGATACCTAAATCTTTTGCTTCTTTTTGAAAATTCTAACTCTGATTCCTCGTCAGTTAACATTAAGTCATCATTATCAGGATTTTTAAGAACTGATACCGATTGACTTTTTCTCAATATCGTGGACAATGTTAAAAGCAACATAGTATTCGTCTGGAGAACAGTTCCCAGATACTGAACTAGACGTTAGAACTTTCATAGAAAGCATTTTACTAA
>CM019044.1:32459664-32492214 GCA_009664405.1 Drosophila bifasciata
CTCGTTTTAAATAAAGTATGTTCATGTCGGCGGAATGGGTATATCTCAGTGTATGAGGAATGCTAGTTTCTTGGAATGCTTTGTGTTTCACAGAAGCTTGAATTATTTCATCATCTATGTTTTGCCTCTTTTGGGTATAATTGTTCTCTTTGCTCGCCTTGCACGGCCGTTGGGAATTGAGCGATGCTGGAGGATTAGTGTGCCTACACAAGTGTGGCGCGACACACAGCTGCGTTGCCGACTTCGTTGATTTTGTCTTGTCTCTTTTGAGAGGAACCGTTATGGCGAGGCGTCAGCGTTTTGTCGCTGTCGCCGTGTCGCCGACTTTCGTATGCCGTATTAACAACTTTGTCCAATGAATTCGTGTTTTCAAGAGACCTTTTTTATACTATAAAACGAGAAAAACGTGCGGAGTCGATGTGAACGCGACTCTACTTTTATACCCGTACTCAGTCAGTACACATGTGATTTACGTGGAATTTTCTTTGTCTTTATTCATACCGCTTCAGCAATCCCTTGACGAGTATGTCGGTGGAGTCCTGATTCATATTTTTGTTTGGGGAACCAAGGCCTTTACAAAGAAGACAAACCTGATCAGGACCCAGCTTTACATTCCTATTATAAACTACTTTTAGAGCTTTTGGGCCGCTAAGCCTTATTCTGGGTCCCATCTGAGTCCTATCCTGGGAGATATTCGCTCTCTCCTGCTGCATTCGGTTGGCATTTCTCAAGGTTTTGCTCAGCCCTATTACTGCTATTGCTCTATATTGGCTAACTCTCTGACTAGAATTTCTGGCAGCGTCAATTGCAGACCTTCGAGCTGCGGCACGAGCAGCTTGATGCGCCAGAGTATCTCGCGCTCGCAAGATAAGCCTACGATCTAATAAACTCCTCTCTTGGGCTCTGCGAACTCTATCCTGCGCTCTTTCTTATATTTGTCTCCGTCCAACACTCCTGCGTATGCGGTATCGCCCCTCTGTATTCTGTTCCTGCTCTCTTGTCCTATAGTCCAACTTCCGTCTCCGTGTGGACCGACGCACATTATCCGCCGCTTGCTCCTGACTTCTAAACTGTGGGTTTGTTCGTCACAACTATATGTCTAACTGTATCTTGCGCCTACTCTCTTTCCCCACTTCGGCCACTTGACCCTGTCGTATTCTAAGCTCATCTACTCGTCTTTCTATAATTTCTACAGGTTGATCGCGTGTCCGTGTGGATCGACGAGCAACATCTTCCCCTTGTCGTCTGGTCGACCGTCCTCGTGTATCTGTTCTCTCTTCAACAGAGTTGGCTGCCTGCTCTTCCTGACCTACAGCTAAGACCTGCCTACCTTGTACCTGCCCTTGGACCTCAATCTATTGTTGCTGGTTCCTATCAGAAACTAAATTTTTCAGCATTTTTTTTTCTAAAATGTCCCTATTTTCTAACTGTTCTCTATTTGATCTGTTTCTCAACCTCTGTCTCTGAGACTGTTGAGGAAGCAGATAATCTAATCATACGAGGCATTTTAATACAATATATAATATATTACAGTATATATATAAAAAAAAAAAATATATATAAATTTATAAATATAAATAATAATAACTTTGCTGAAGCTTCAGGTGCTGAAGCTATATAAAATAAGTCGGGTTTTCCTTTTGACGCAATAACTCCAGAACGCATTTACCGATTTCCCCGGTTTTGCATTCGTTGGAAAGGTCTCGGGCTCCGTGAGGGTTTATAGCAAAGAAAATTCACGAAAAATTTCAACAGAAAAGCGGGGAAAATGTATTTGTATTATCTATTTGACAGCTACTCATTGTTCTCTGCTTAGTTAATTTCATGTGACAAACCGGTATTGTGTTCACTGTGAAAACGAAATTAAAAAAAGTTATTCGTTTCCTCACATTTCAAATGGAACCATCAAATCAATCACGTGTATTGTGAAAATTTTTATTCAATTTCAACAGCAGGCATTTGTCTTTAAGGTGGTAAGATTGAACTGTGTAAATTATGTGGATCGTGCATTTGAGGGTTAAATTCACCACTCTGTCCACAGTCCAAAATGCCTAAAGGACGACGTGCGAACATCGGCCGACGCACATTTTATACAAGCCAGCAAGTGTATTCACAGAACTTAAGCAAAAGAAAGAAAAATATAATGAGAGAAAATTCCCGATTGGGACAGCGCATCATATGCGCATCATACAGCAGATCATTGGCATCATACAATCGCTTGGCATTCCAATATGATCCCCGCCCCGCCCCCTTCCGCCCCCACAAAAGACGAAAATCCACAATTTTTAAGATGAAAAAAAAAACTAAAAATGCAGTATCTTAGGAAATGACCATATCTACCAGATTCCCGAATTTGGTTCAGATCGGATCATTATTGTAGCCACAATGATCAAATGAATTTTCAGCAGCAATCCCCCACTCCTCTTGCAGAGTAAAGTCAATTATTGGGTTTGATTGTTGCTGCAGCTTCTCTCACACGCACACTCACGCTCAAACATGCTGCCTCGTGCAGTGTACGTGTGTTGTTGTGAAACTGATGTAGATGATGTAGATGTAGATGTCGATGACAGATGTAGCAAAAAATGTAAAATGTAAAACTGATAAAACATTTTAAAATTCCACATAAATCACATGTGTACTGACTGAGTACGGGTATAAAAGTAGAGTCGCGTTCGAAGCGACTCCGTACGTTCTTTCTCGTTTTAAATAAAGTATGTTCATGTCGGCGAATTTCTGCATATCTCAGTGCTAGTTTCTTGGAATGCTTGTGTGTTTCACAGAAGCTTGAATTATTTCATCATCTATGTTTTGCCTCTTTTGGAGTATAATTGTTCTCTTTGCTCGCCTTGCAAGGCCGTTAGGAATGAGCGATGCTGGAGTTGGTGTGCTACACAAGTGTGGCGCGACACACAGCTGCGTTGCCGACTTCGTTGATTTTGTCTTGTCTCTTTTTGAGGAGGAACCGTTATGGCGAGGCGTCAGCGTTTTGTCGCTGTCGCCGTGTCGCCGACTTCGTATGCCGTATTAACAACTTTGTCAATGAATTCGTGTTTTTCAGGGACCTTTTATACTATAAAACGAGAAAAAACGTACGGAGTCGATGTGAACGCGACTCTACTTTTATACCCCGTACTCAGTCAGTACACATTGATTTACGTGGAATTTTCTTTGTCTTTGTTCATACCGCTTCAGCAATCCCCTTGACGAAGTATGTCGGTGGAGTCCTGATTCATATTTTTGAAGAATGCTTGTGGATTTGAGCATTCGAACTCGTTGCTCTGGAGGAAAGCATTAATCTGAACACATTTGTTTGCTAGTTCCGGACAGCGAAATTCCTAAACAACAATAAACGGCTTCCTGAGCAGATATCTCAGTGCCACAAAAATAGCCAATGTGCTGTAACTTCTGTCCTGATCGTGTAATTGCCCCCCTTGATCTTCGCTTACCGCATGGCGCATAAGCTTTCTGAAATAGCCCTTTGGAATTTATTTATATAACTAATTATATAAGCTACAGCACGCATAAGGGTCCAAAATGTATTGGATATCCATATTGGCCTTTTGCATTGAAATAATTTGTTTATTGTAAGCATTAATGCTGATCTCAGCAAATGACCTATTTAGAAAAATGGTTGGTTTCTTCAAACCAGAACATATTTCATATTTGTATTCCTTCGCCTGGAGCTGTTGTTACCGGGGTATCATTAAATGAGAAATTATTCCGAAGCAGAGTTTCCTGATGCATGGAAAATAAATAAAATATAAATCTAAAGCTTTTATTTGTTTTGACTTATTTGAAACTGCACATTTACACATGTACATATACTGACATATTTACTTATCCCTATTTTAGACACATTTATTTCAATTAAAATATGTACATTCATAAATATTGTGCAAATGCCGCCGGGTTTTCGACTTCGTATGCCGTATTAACAACTTTGTCAATGAATTCGTGTTTTTCAGAGACCTTTTTATACTATAAATATGTAAAAACATTTATGTACTTTATGTATATCGTTCTATATAAATTTACGTATGTACATATGTACAGATTTTGCTTTATATTTAAAAAACTGTAATAATATTCTAATGCGTGAGTTATGTTGGTGATAAAGGTGGTTTAAGACTGTTCGTCAATCAAACTGTAGGAGCTATGTTAATCCGCAAATAATTGAACACTCTTAGTCGTTCGATGTTCGTCTTTCAACTGAACTTTATTTTAATAAAAGCTTTTGCTTATGGTTCTTATATCTATGTACATATGTATGTTTGTTTGTATGTTTTTATAGTGACTTTGTTGTCACGTTTCTGGTACTCATTGAGCTTTGAGGTGGCTCAGAGGGGGCCTAGCTGAGGCCACCGGACGGGTCGCAGGTTGCGGATAGCGAACGGCCTACTGGGTAGGTTAGCTGTGAATAAGCGGGCATCCCAAAGAAATTCAACTCAGTAGAGTCTGAGGGAGAGTACCGAAAATAAGCAGTCCCGGACAGCCAGCGGGTGTTTTGCGACGCAGCAACACTGACGATGCGCTTGTGGTGCCGCCTCTTTTAAGTAGCTCACACACTTCCCTTCCTACACACTACCTACCCATATCCCAACCCCCACACTCACCTCACACCGGGCCGGACTAAGTGTGTCATACGGACCGTGCCAAAGTCAACCTGGCTGGGGACCCGGTATAAAAACTAGCCCAGTCGATAACGGTGTGCTCAGGGACTTGGCTGCCCCTGTTCTAAGTATGCCTTATCCGGGCAACGCGAATCTCTGCCCGGACGGACCTTTTCCCTTCTTTTGCATCTCGTGGGATCAAAATGGAAGATTTAAAACATAACAAAAACAAAAATGAGCATGGCACTCCCCAACTGCCAACTGGGAGTATTCCCAAACAGGGAAAGGCAGCGGCCCAAAGGCCTGGCCTAACCCGCAATACAACAGGCAAATCCTGCTTAGCGACAAGCTGGGGCGAACCCTAAGGGGTCCCATCCCAGTTCTGGGGTGGGTGGCGAATTGGCCCCAAAACCAACACCTTGGCAGAACAGCAATGCATTCCTGCGGCTGCTCTGCCTGCTGGTAAGGTGATGAAATAATTCAAGCTTCTGTGAAACACAAGCATTCAGAAACTAGCATTCCTCATACACTGAGATATACCATTCGCCGACATGAACATACTTTATTTAAAACGAAAAAGAACGTACGGAGTCGCTTCGAACGCGACTCTACTTTTATACCCGTACTCAGTCAGTACACATGTGATTTATGTGGAATTTTTAAAATGTTTTATCAGTTTTACATTTTTTGCTACATCTGTCATCGACATCTACATCTACATTATCTACATCATCTACATCAGTTCTCACAACAACACACGTACACTGCACGAGGCAGCATGTTTGAGCGTGAGTGTGCGTGTGAAGAAAGCTGCAGCAACAATCAACCCCAATAATTGACTTACTCTGCAAGAGGAGTTGGGGATTGCTGCTGAAAATTCTTTGATCATTGTGGCTACAATAATGATCCGATCTGAACCAAATTCGGGAATCTGGTAGATATGGTCATTTCCTAAGATACTGCATTTTTAGTTTTTCTATCTTCAAAATTGTGGATTTTTCGTCTTTTGTGGGGGCGGAGGGGGCGGGGCGAAATTTTGAAATGCACTTGTTCAGGTTTGGTATCACAGGAGTCTTGGTCAAAAGTTTGGTTGCTCTAGCTCTTAAAGTCTCTGAGATCCAGGCAAACAAAAATACAACAAACCAAATCGACTCGATTTTTGTGTGAGAGTGCGAAAAAGAGGGAGCGATAGTTTTTTCGTATATTTTCCTCTATTGTAAAAGCTATATTAATGATCCGATCCGATTCAGATTTGGGCCCCTGATAGATATGGGCTGTCTTTATGATTCTGCATTTTTCGTTTTTTGTTATCTTCAAAATTGTGGACGCCACAGATGTGCGCCCTTTATGGGGGCGGAAGGGGGGCGGGGCGAAATACGAAACATTTTTTCTAGGGTGAGATATCACATCAATAAGGAAAAGATTTGGCCCCTCTTAGCTCTTATAGCCTCCGAGCAATGGGCGACAAACAAGACGGACAGACAGCAATTAGCACAAATACAATATACCCTTTTACTCTTCGAGTACGGGTATAAAAATTTCGTCTAAAATAGGAATAGGTATATATAACAGATTTAGTTTTTATATTTTATTTATTTCCCATGCCCAATTATCCGCTACCTTCTCCCAACTCAAAAAACAATAAATTGCCCAGTTCTTTGCTTTCTTATCGAAACAATAGAACAAAACGAAAGAACATTTAAGGAGTCGCTGTTGCCGCGACTCTACTTTTATATACCGTACTCAGTCAGCACACATGTGATTTATGTGGAATTTTAATTTTCGCTAGAAATCCAAATCTTCATAGAAAATTGTGGCTATATTAATGATTCGATCCGATTTAGATTTGGGCACCTGATAGATATGGTCTTTCTCTATGATTCTGCATTTTTCGTTTTCTGCTATCTTTAAAATTGTGGACGCCACAGATGTGCGCCCTTTATGGTGGAAGTGGGCGGGGCGAAATTTTGAAACATTTTTCTAGGGTGAGATATCACATCAGTTTGGAAAAAGATTTGGTCCCTCTAGCATTTTTATAGCCTCCGAGCAATGGGCGACAAACAAGACGGACAGACGGACAGACAGCAATTACCACAAATACAATATACCCTTTTACTCTTCGAGTACGGGTATAAAAAGGACATAAAAATGTGTGTCTGTATTGTCTTCAACTGGTTCGACTTCAGATTTGGGGTTTGGTGTTGTGGTTCGTAGCGACTTAGACGTGCGTGTGTACTAAGTACTCACAAGTACTCGCATTTCGCATTGACATTTTATACCCGTACTCGAAGAGTAAAAGGGTATATTGTATTTGTTGCTAATTGCTGTCTGTCCGTCTTGTTTGTCGCCCATTGCTCGAGGCTATAAGAGCTAGAGCAACCAAACTTTTATCCAGTCTGATGTGGTATCTCACTCCTAGAAAAATGTTTCAAAATTTCGCCCCGCCCACTTCCGCCCCACAAAGGGCGCACATCATGGCGGCCACAATTTTGAAAAATAACAAGAAACTAAAAATGCAGAATCATAGAAAAGAACATATCTATCAGGTGCCCAAATATGAATCGGATCGGATCATTAATATAGCCACAATAGAGAAAAATATACGAAAAACTTCGCTCCTCTCTTTCACACTTTCACAAAAATCGAGTCGATTTGGTTTGTTGTATTTTTGTCGCCTGGATCTCAGAGACTTTAAGAGCTAAGAGCAACCAAACTTTTGGCCAAGACTCCTGTGATACCAAACCTGAATTGTGTATTTCAAAATTTCGCCCCGCCCCTTCCGCCCCCCAAAAATACGAAAATCCACAATTTTGAAGATAGAAAAAACTAAAATGCGGTATCTTAGGAAATGACCATATCCCAGATTCCCGAATTTGGTTCAGATCGGATCATTATTATATACAATGATCAAATGAATTTTCAGCAGCAATCCCCACTCCTCTTGCATAGTAAGTCAAATTGGGGTTGATTGTATATATATATATCTCACACGCACACTCACGCTCAAACATGCTGCCTCGTGCAGTGTACGTGTGTTGTTGTGAGAAGTGATGTAGATGAAGCAGATGTAGATGATTTGATGTAGCAAACAAATGTATGATGTAAAACTTATAAAAATTTGAAAATTCCACATTAATCACATGTGTGCTGATTGAGTTTGGGTATAAAAGTAAGTCGCGGCAACAGCGACTCCGTACGTCTTTCTCGTTATATTTCCGTCCCATACACATGTCACAGAATATATTTTCTTGTATTCTTTTGTATGTTAATTTGTTTTATATAGGATAAAATAATGGATAAACCAATATACTTTAAATACTCATAACCTCAGGGTTGAGCTGTTCAGCTTCAAATCCTCGTCTTAGGATGGGCAGGCTCAGCGTCTACCCTATCTCTATTTTGCATCTCTTCTACAAAACGACAGCGTCTGCCTGAGATGCTGCAATTAAACAATATCGGATGTAAATCTAGACATCTTGATTGTTAACTGCAACATTAGCCACCCGGCTAATAGACTCGTAATTATCATGAATTGAAGTCGAGGAGAAATCAGTCGTTCCTTTAATGTGGTAAGCCCATTCAAACAGGCGGGCAGTATAGGGAAATCTAATCCATTTTGGTGGAAAAGCTTAGCTTAGCTTGCTACGGCTTTCGCTTTCAAGAGCGAAAATTTCTGCACTAAACTTGCAATAATTTTCTAAAATACGCGAGAGATTTTACAAATTTGTTTGGGGAACCAAAGGCCTTTACAAGAAAGACAAACCTGATCAGGACCCAGCTTTACATTCCTATTATAAACTACTTTTAGAGCTTTTGGGCCGCTAAGCCTTATTCTGGGTCCCATCTGAGTCTTGGAAACGGGAGATATTCGCTCTCTCCTGCTGCATTCGGTTGGCATTTCTCAAGTTTTGCTCAACCCTATTACTGCTATTGCTCCTATATTGGCTAACTCTCTGACTAGAATTTCTGGCAGCGTCAATTGCAGACCTTCGAGCTGCGGCACGAAAGCTTGATGCGCCAGAGTATCTCGCGCTCGCAAGATAAGCCTACGATCTAATAAACTCCTCTCTTGGGCTCTGCGAACTCTATCCTGCGCTCTTTCTTATATTTGTCTCCGTCCAACACTCCTACGTATGCGGTATCGCCCCTCTGTATTCTGTTCCTGCTCTCTTGTCCTATAGTCCAACTTCCGTCTCCGTGTGGACCGACGCACATTATCCGCCGCTTGCTCCTGACTTCTAAACTGTGGGTTTGTTCGTCTAACTATATGTCTAACTGTATCTTGCGCCTACTCTCTTTCCCCACTTCGGCCACTTGACCCTGTCGTATTCTAAGCTCATCTACTCGTCTTTCTATAATTCCTACAGGTTGATCGCGTGCCCGTGTGGATGGATGAGCAACATTTTTCCCTTGTCGTCTGGTCGACCGTCCTCGTGTATCTGTTCTCTCTTCAACAGGTTGGCTGCCTGCTCTTCTGACCTACAGCTAAGACCTGCCTACCTTGTACCTGCCCTTGGACCTCAATCTATTGTTGCTGGTTCCTATCAGAAACTAAATTTTCAGCATTTTCTAAAATGTCCCTATTTTTTCTAACTATTCTCTATTTGATCTGTTTCTCAACCTCTGTCTCTGAGACTGTTGAGAAGCAGATAGTCTATTCATACGAGGCATTTTAATACAATATATAATATATTACAGTATATATATAAAATAAAAATATATATAAATTTATAAATATAAATAATAATAACTTGCTGAAGCTTCACTTCTGAAGCTATATAAAAATAAGTCGGGTTTTCCTTTTGACGCAATAACTCCAGAACGCACTTACCGATTTCCCCGGTTTTGCATTCGTTGGAAGGTCTCGAGGCTCCGTGAGGTTTTATAGCAAAAGAAAACGTTCACGAAAAAATTTCAACAGAAAAGCGGGAAAATGTATTTGTATTATCTATTTGACAGCTACTCATTTTGTTCTCTGCTTAGTTAATTTCATGTGACAAACCGGTATTGTGTTCACTGTGAAAACAAAATTAAAAAAAGTTATTCGTTTCCTCACATTTCAAATGGAACCATCAAATCAATCACGTGTATTGTGAAAATTTTTATTCAATTTCAACTCAGGCATTTGTCTTTAGGTGGTAAGTTGAACTGTGTAAATTATGTGGATCGTGCATTTGAGGTTAAATTCACCACTCTGTCCAAAGTCAAAAATGCCTAAAGGACGACGTGCGAACATCGGCCGACGCACAAGACATGCAAGCCAGCAAGTGTATTCACAGAACTTAAGCAAGAAAAGACAAAATATAATGATGAAAATTCCCGATTGGGACAGCGCGTGAGGACACGAAGATCATTGGCATCATACAATCGCTTGGCATTCCAATATGATCCACTGCGAACTACAGTGATGATGAAAATTTAGATATTGGACCAATGACGACTATATACCGATATTGCAATGCGTTAAAAAGTTCAAAGAGAAACGGCTGGATTGTGCTGCGAAAGTGGAAAAAGTCAAACTGGATCCATTACTTACACCACCACAGCCACTGAAACCATTGTTCGATGGAAGTGATCCCGATTCAGCCATTTTCTTCAACACATCCTTGAATACAATAACTGCTTTCGCATGACTTCCTTTGGAGCTAATATCATTCGAGAAGGCGGCTTCATGCCGACTTGCAAGGTAAAAGATACAACACACATAACCAATCACTCACACCAACACAATGAATTGCAACACGTAACAACTACATATACACCACACACTACACCATAAAACGATCAGAAGTTACACCGTATTCTTCAACAAATGATTGTTTTGTAATTAAAGATTCAAGGACAAATATATCATTTGCATGGTTCAATGGTGCCAACACCAGATGAACCGCATCAATTTCTCAAATATACTTCATTGCGTCGATGGTGGATCAGCTGAATGTGCGGTGCAATATAAAGGGAACATAACATTTAAAGAGACGAATTATTGAACAGTTGCAAGCATTTTTCACGCAAATAATGCTGTGGTTAATATGTTCAAAACAGCATTGGAACGAATGCCATCGGATACGCACAAATTTGTCATAATGCGGATTGTACCCCAACAGGTGAACATGTGAATGTTTTTATTTGCGACTGCTGTTGGTAAATGTACGTGGACCAAAATCATTTGCGCATTTGAAAACTGTGAATGGCCACCAATGCCAAACATATAGAGAAGCATGTCAACTATTGGGTTTGCTGGAGAACGATTCTCATTGGGATTTAACACTTTCGGATTCAGTTGTTTCATCAAATGCGTACCAAATACGAACGCTGTTCGCAATTATCATCACCACATGTTTTCCTTCACAACCAATTCAGTTATGGAACAAATACAAAGACGACATATGTGAAGATATCTTGCATCGCTTGCGCATTCAAACGAATAATCCTGACATCCAAATAACCGATGAAATCTACAATGAAGGATTGATTCTGATTGAGGATCAATGCTTGACTATTGCAAACAAGCTACAGATTGAAGTAGGAATGATTGCGCCAAATCGATCGATGCACGATGCATTAAACCAGAATTAAATCGAGAGCTGCAATACAATGTTGATACATTGCGGGAATTCGTTCGAAATAATGTGCCGTTGCTGAATAAACAGCAAAAGCAAGTAAACGAAAACATTAATGCAAGCGGTGGACAATAACACTGGTGGTCTATTCTTCCTGGACGCACCTGGAGGAACAGGGAAAACATTTGTCATTTCATTGATTTTGGCTACTATTCGATCAAGACGTGACATAGCTATGGCGTTAGCATCATCTGGAATTGCGGCGACTCTTCTAGATGGCGGTCGTACTGCATTCTGCGCTTAAGTTGCCACTCAATTCAAACAAAATTGATACTCCAACATGCAATATTTCCCGATCAGTGCAATGGGAAAATTGTTGATGCAATGCAAGCTCATTGTTTGGGATGAGTGCACAATGGCACATAAGAAATCACTTGAAGCGCTTAACTTCACACTGAAGGATCTTCGGCGAAATAATAATATCTTTGGGGGCTTGATGATATTATTGGCAGGCGATTTCAGGCAGACGTTGCCAGTAATTCCCCGTGGAACGCCTGCAGATGAATTGAATGCTTGCCTGAAGGCATCACCTTTATGGAATAACGTAAAAACATTATCGCTAACCACTAATATGAGAGTTCAACTTCAAAATGATCAAAGTGCTGCACAATTTTCCAAAAATTGTTAGCTGTTGGAAATGGAAAAGTCCCAGTTGATGCGCCGATTTGTAGACTCTCTTGGCTCTTATTGAAAATGTTTTCCCAAACATTAGTGAGAATTATCAGAATCATGCTTGGTTAAGTCAACGAGCAATTCTTGCCGCAAAAGAATAATGATGTACACGCACTAAATTTCACAATGCAATCAAAAATCGCTGGCGATTTGGTGACATCTAAATCCGTTGATTCAATAACAAATCCCGATGATGTTGTAAATTATCAGCAGGTTTTTGAACTCTCTGGAGCTACCAGGATTTCCACCACATAACTTGCAACTCAAAGTTGGTACAGTTATTATGACATTGCGTAATTTGAATCGACCGCGACTTTGCAACGGTACTCGACTTTCGGTAAAAGACTAATGCCGAATTTGATTGGGGAACCATTATTAACGGAAAGTACGCAGGTGAAAATGTATGTATTCCTCGAATACCAATGATTCAGACTAATCTTCCGTTTTGACTTCAAACGATTGCAATTTGCAGTTCGCCTTGCGTTCGCAATGACAATTAACAAGTAAAAAGGCAAATCGCTTAGTGTTTGCGGGATAAATTTAGAAAATCATTGTTTTTCACATGGGCGGTTATACGTTGCGTGTTCACGAGTTGGGGAAACCATCCGCTTTGTTTGTGTTAACGTCAGACCAAAAACTAAAAATGTGGTTTTACCAAAGAGCACTTCAATGAAACGGATAATTTGCGAACATTACAACGCTTCGATTCAGTATTTACTTTGGATTCACTTTCATTTTACTTAGAAGTTCAACTAAATAACACTTCATTTTTATACCCGTACTCAGAGTAAAGGGTATATTGTATTTGTGCTAAAGTGGATGTGTGTAACATAGAGATGGGTAATTTCCGACCATATAAAGTATATATATTCTTGATCAGCATCAATAGCCGAGTCGATATAGCCCTGTCTGTCCGTCCGTCTGTCCGTCTGTCCGTCTGTCCGTCCGTCCGTCTTGTTTGTCGCCCCATTGCTCGAAGGCTAAAAGATAGAAGCAACCAAATTTTTCAGACTGATGTGTACTCTCTCCTAGAAAAAAGTTTCAAAATTTCGCACCGCCCACTTCCGCCCCACAAAGGGCGCACATCTGTGGCGGCCACAATTTTGAAAATAACACAAAACTAAAAATGCAGAATCATAGAGACAGCCCATATCTATCAGGGGCCCAAATCTGAATCGGATCGGATCATTAATATAGCCACAATAGAGGCAAATATACGCAAAAACTTCGCTCCATCCCTTTCGCACTCACACAAAATCGAGTCGATTTGGTTTTGTATTTTTGTGTAGCCTGGATCTCAGAGACTATAAGAGCTAGAGCACCAAACTTTTGGCCAAGACTCCTGTGATACCAAACCTGAACAAGTGTATTTCAAAATTTCGCCCCGCCCCTTCCGCCCCCACAAAGACGAAAATCCACAATTTTGAAGATTTAAAAAAAATAAAATGCAGTTTTGTAGATAATGACCATATCTACCAGATTCCCGAATTTGGTTCAGATCGGATCATTATCTACAATGATCAAATGAATTTTTCAGCTACGAGCTGTCCCCTTCCAGTTGCGCCGTAAGTCATTTATTGGGGTTGATTGTTGCTTCAGCTTCTCTCACACACACACTCACGCTCAAACATGCTGCCTCGTGCAGTGTACGTGTGTTGTTGTGAGAACTGATGTAGATGATGTAGATGTAGATGTCGATGACAGATGTAGCAAAAATGTAAAATGTAAAACTGATAAAACATTTTAAAATTCCACATAAATCACATGTGTACTGACTGAGTACGGGTATAAAAAGTAGAGTCGCGTTCGGCGACTCCGTACGTTCTCTCTCGTTTTTTGTAATCGAAATGAAATTTTTCCTTTTCAAATATAAAACAAAAAACGAGAAAGAACGTACAGGTCACTGAGGCGACTTTCTGGGATACCCGTACTCAATACCGATATATGTTTCGAATCTTCAAATATTGTATCGGATTTACATTTTGATTTTACATTTATTGATGCATCTGTCATCTACATCTACATCAGATTCTCACAAAAAACACACGTACACTGCACGAGACAGAGCGTGCAGTGTAAGTGTAAAGACTCAACAGCAGCAACCCTCAAAATTAATGTATATTTTTTATGGTTGTAGCCGGTGGGTGGGGCATTGTTGCTGCCGAAAATTCATTTGATCATTGTGGCTACAATAATGATCCGATCTAACCAAATTCGGGAATCTGGTACATATGGTAATTTTTCTACCATACTGTATTTTTGGTTTTTCTATCTTCAAAATTGTGGATTTGAACGTCTATTGGGGGCGGGAGTGGGCGTGGCAAATTTAAGAAACAAACTTTGCACTGAAGCGATATCACAGGAGTCTAGGCAGAAAATTCACTTTTGTTCTAGCTCTTATAGTCTCTGAGAACGAGGCGCTCATTTGTACGAAAAAACCAAAATTACCTCGATTTTGTGTGAGTGCGAAAGGGATGGAGCTAAGTTTTTTGCGTATGTTTTTTTTGTCTATTGTGGCTATATAACGATCCGATCCGATTCAGATTTGGGCCCCTGATAGATATGGTCTTTCTCTATGATTCTGCATTTTTTTCGTTTTTCTGCTATCTTAAAATTGTGGACGCCACAGATGTGCGCCCTTTGTGGGGGCGGAAGTGGGCGTGGCGGAATTTTAAACTATTTCTAGGGTGAGAGAACACATCAGTTAGGAAAAAATTTGGTTCCTCTGGCTCTTATAGCCTCCGAGCAATGGGCGACAAACAAGACGGACAGACGGACAGACGGCAATTTAGCACAAATACAATATACCCTTTTACTCTTCGGTACGGGTATAAAAATTATTCTTCATCTTTTAATCCCCAAACGAAATGTTACATAAAACGAAGACATCTGGTGGCGAAACGGGTTCGCCGGGTTTCTTAGTTACTTATATATTCGTATCGATAATTTTTTTTGGGATTTTTGTTACGGCGACATCTACCTTTTGTGGCATTTTTCGGCCAGCACAATAAACGGTCACACTGCGAAGCCAGAATTGAAAAATGAGACTTAAATTTGATTAAGAATTACTGCTAATGCGCTGCCCAAAATACAAATACAAATACAAACCACACAAGTGCATCATCCAAGCTGATGCGTTCCATGTGACTGCCAGAGGTGAGCAGATACAGCCAGATATTCCCATAAATATTCCTTGGAAAATAATACTGTAAGGGCGATTTTTTATAAGATGCGAGATTTGTTCTTCCCCCTCTCTAGACTTATGGATGGAACAATTTTCCATCTAAAATAAATTGAAATAATTTAAATTTTCTACTTCTTTTATTTTATTTTATCCCTTGAGGTCCATCTTAATAATTGATTATATGTAGATTTATGAAATTGTATAACAAACAACAGAGAGCTTTGCTCATAACGCAATAACGCAAAAACAGCGACAGTGTAACTGTACTAAAATCTCAAAACAAAATTTCGAAATTTTTTTGTTAAATATGGTAGGCTGTGACATCTGTTTGGGGCCCATAGGCACACCGTATTTCCCATTTTATTTCAGTATTCAACTACAACGTGACCCGTAAACATCTAAGATAAATAATATATTTTCAAATAAATATTTATTTCTAACAACAAAGAATTTTTTCCAAAACAGTAAAGAAAAAATAATATTTTAATTTCTGGTGATAAATTTTTTTCAAAAAAACTTGATTTTCCTTTTTTGCGCAATGTTCGGCTCAGACGGAATCCGCTTTAGCATCGTGCTAATCCGAAAGCTAACGTATTCGCTATAGTATCGTGAGAATCCGCTTTGGAAACAAATTCGTTATTTGTTCGACTGCGTTCGACTCTGCCAGAACCCACTATATCTGCTAAAGAAGATTTCCTGACTTTATAAATAATAATAACTAGCTGAAGCTCTCGTGCTGAAGCTCCACTATTTGTTCGTGGGCGCTTGGAAGCTGACGCGGCGCAACGGCATTTTCTTGCAGTCGATACAGATGCTCCGCAAGGCTGTTTTCCGGCAGAGATGGGTCGTGGGCGCTTTCTGGTAGGGGCGGCAGAGCTGCACGTTGCACGTCGAGATAATACAAAGCTCTACTACGTGTTACAGCGGCACAATACGCATCCGTTGCTTGTTGCTGCCCCGCCTGTCTGTCCTCCTCGTAATGTTCAATCTCAACTCTGCTCATCAGTGTGGAATTTTTAGTAAGTTGGCGAACGCCGTGACTCTCCCTGAAAAAAAGATGGCCAAGTGAGTGAACTAATTAACTGTGGTATCGAGTCGCCTCCACTTTCCCTTCTCTCCTGCAGCTCAAACAACCGAACTGTCAAAATTGTGCAAAAACTCGATGGATTTGGGCCGCCCAGTTAGTTACGAAAAACTAATAGACCATATAGTTGAGTTCACCGGCGGCCCAATAAGTGCTGCGGATCGAAGCACAATTCTTGCCACACTGCATGTTGGATTAGCAACAGGCTTCATCCACCGGGATGGGCAAAATTCTGCGTTCGCCAACTTACTAAAAATTCCACACTGATGAGCAGGTTAAGATTAAACATTACTCTCTGAAAAAAGATGGCCAAGTGGGTGAACTAATTAACTGTGGTATCGAGTCGCCTCCACTTTTCCCTTCTCTCCTGCAGCTCAAACAACCGAACTGGAAAAATTGTGCAAAAACTCGATGGATTTGGGCCGCCCGGTTGGTTACGAAAAACTAATAGACCATATAGTTGAGTTCACCGGCGGCCCAATAAGTGCTGCGGATCGAAGCACAATTCTTGCCACACTGCATGTTGGATTAGCAATTTGTGGCTTCATCCACCGGGATGGGCAAAATTCTGCGTTCGCCAACTTACTAAAAATTCCACACTGATGAGCAGAGTTAAGATTAAACATTACTCCCTGAAAAAGATGGCCAAGTGGTGAACTAATTAACTGTGGTATCGAGTCGCCTCCACTTACCCTTCTCTCCTGCAGCTCAAACAACCGAACTGGCAAAATTGTGCAAAAACTCTTGATGGATTTGGGCCGCCCAGTTAGTTACGAAAAACAAATAGACCATATAGTTGAGGTCACCGGCGGCATTTAATAAGTGCTGCGGATCGAAGCACAATTCTTTGCCACACTGCATGTTGGATTAGCAACGAGGCTTCATCCACCGGGATGGAGCAAAATTCTGCGTTCGCCAACTTACTAAAAATTCCACACTGATGAGTAGAGTTGAGTAATTGAACATTTACGGGAGGGAGGACAGACAGGCGGGGCAGCAACAAGCAACGGATGCGTATTGTGCCGCTGCAACACGTAGTAGAGCTAAAGCATTATCTCGACGTGCAACGTGCAGCTCTGCCGCCCCTACCGAAGCGCCCACGACCCATCTCTGCCGGAAAACAGCCTTTGCGGAACATCTGTATCGACTGCAATTTTTTGCCGTTGCGCCGCGTCAGCTGCCAAGCGCCCCCGAACAAATAGTGGAGCTTCAGCACGAGAGCTTCAGCTAGTTATTATTATTTATAAAGTCAGATATAGCGGGTTCTGGCAGAGTCGAACGGAGTCGAACAAATAACGAATTTGTTTCAAAGCGGATTCTCACGATACTATAGCAGAATACGTTAGCTTTCGGATTAGCACGACTGCTAAAGCCGAACATCGCGCAAAAAGGAAAATCAAAGTTTTTTGAAAAAAATTCCTTTTCACCAGAAAATAAAAAATATTATTTATTCATTACTGTTTTGGAAAAAATTCTTTGTTAGGAAATAAATATTTATTTGAAAATATATTATTTATCTTAGATGTTTACGGGTCACGTTGTAGTTGAATACTGAAATAAAATGGGAAATACGGCTGTGCCTATGGGCCCCAAACAGATGTCACAGCCTACCATATTTAACAAAAAATATCGACATTTTGTTTTGATTTTTAGTACAGTTACACTGTCGCTGCGTTTTTTGCGTTATTGCTTTATGAGCAAAGCTCTCTGTTGTTGCTTCTTATACAATTTCATAAATCTACATATAATCAATTATTAAGATGGACCTCAAGGGATAAAATAAAATAAAGAAGTAGAAAATTTAAATTATTTCAATTTATTTTTAGATGGAAAATTGTTCCATCCATAAGTCTAAAGTGGGGAAGAACAAATCTCGCATCTTATAAAAAAAATCGCTCCTTACAGTATTATTTTCCAAGGAATATTTATGGGAATATCTGGCTGTATCTGCTCACCTCTGGCAGTCACATGGAACGCATCAGCATGGATGATGCACTTGTGTGGTTTGTATGTGTATTTGTATTTTGGGCAGCGCTTTTAGTAATTCTTAATCAAATTTAATTCTCATTTTTCAATTCTGGCTTCGCAGTGTGACCGTTTATTGTGCTGGCCGAAAATGCCACAAAAGCTAGATGTCGCCGCAAAATCCCAAAATTATCGATACGAATATATAAGTAATATAGGTATATACATCTACTGTTACGATTTTCCTTGTGACTTGTTAATTGTCATTGCGAACGCAAGGCGAACTGGAAATTTTACAATCGTTTGAAGTCAAACGGAAGATAAGTCGGAATCATTGGTATTCGAGGAATACATACATTTTTCACCTGCGTACTTTTATTTAATAATGGTTTCCTTAATCAAATTCGGCATAAGTCTTTTTACCGAAAGTCGAGTACCGTTGCAAAGTCGCGGTAGATTCAAATTACGCAATATCATGATAACTGTACCAACTTTGAGTTGCAAGTTATGTGGTGGAAATCCCTAGTAACTCCAGAGAGTTCAAAGTTGTTGTTAATGAATCAACAGATTTGTATGTCACCAAATCGCCAGCAATTTTTGATTGAATTGTGAAATTCAGTGCGTGTACATCATTATTCTTTGCGGCAAAAAATTGCTCGTTGACTTAACCAAGCATAATTCTGATAATTGTCACTAATGTTTTGGGAAAACATTTTGCAATAAGAACTAATTGAGAGTCTACAAATCGGCAAAAAGTCGTTGGTAAGGTAATTAATCCGATGTCGCATCAACTTGCATTCAGGCAAGCATTCAATTCATCTGCTGGCGTTCCACGGGGAATTACTGGCAACGTCTGCCTGAAATCGCATGCCAATGATTTCATCAAGCCGCCAAAGATGTTGTTATTTCGCCGAAGATCCTTCAGTGTGAAGTTAAGTGCTTCAAGTGATTTCTTATGTGCCATTGTGCACTCATCCCAAACAATGAGCTTGCATTGCATCAACAATTTTCCCATTGCACTGGATCGGGAAATATTGCATGTTGGAGTATCAATTTTGTTTTGAATTGGTGGCAACTTAAGCGCAGAATGTGCAGTACGACCGCCATCTAGAAGAGTCGCCGCAATTCAGATGATGCTAACGCCAAAGCTATGTCATATCTTGATCGAATAGTGGCCAAAATCAATGAAATGACAAATGTTTTCCCTGTTCCTCCAGGTGCGTCCAGGAAGAATAGACCACCAGTATTATTATTCACAGCATTATTAGCGTGAAAAAATGCTTTTGCAACTGTTCAATAATTCGTCTCTTTAACTGTTGTGTTCCTGTATATTGCACCGCACACTCAGCTGATCCACCATCGACGAAATGAAATATATTTTGCAGAAATGGATGCGGTTCATCTGGTGTTGGCACCATTGAACCATGCAAATGATATATTTGTCCTTGTATCTGTAATTGTAAACAATCATTTGTTGAAAGAATACGGTGTAACTTCTGATCGTGTGTAGTGTCATTTGTTGTATATGTAGTTGTTACGTGTTGCACTTCGGCATGAAGCCGCCTTCTCGAATGATATTAGCTCAAAGGAAGTCATGCGAAAGCAGTTATTGTATTCAAGGATGTGTTGAAGAAAATGGCTGGAATCGGGATCCCTTCCATCGAACAATGGTTTAAGTGGCTGTGCTGGTGTAAGTGATGGATCCATGTCTTGTGCGGCAGCCGATGTTCGCACGTCGTCCTTTAGGCATTTTGGACTGTGGAATTTAACCTCAAATGCACGATCCACATAATTTACACAGTTCAACTTACCACCTTAAAGACAAATGCCTGCTGTTGAAATTGAATAAAATTTTCACAATACACGTGATTGATTTGATGGTTTCCAATTGAAATGTGAGGAAACGAATAACTTTTTTTTTAAATTTCGTTTTCACAGTGAACACAATACCGGTTTGTCACATGAAATTAACTAAGCAGAGAACAATGGTAGCTGTCAAACAGTGTACCACACACCGCGCCTACTTAAAAATATTGGTTTGGCGCTGTATCAGTATATAGTAGATAATATAG
This sequence comes from Drosophila bifasciata, assembly GCA_009664405.1. Lineage (NCBI taxonomy): Eukaryota > Metazoa > Arthropoda > Insecta > Diptera > Drosophilidae > Drosophila > Drosophila bifasciata. The sequence goes on from CM019044.1 coordinate 32,479,875, forward strand.
TAGATTTTTCGTGAATTTTCTTTGCTATAAACCTAACGGGCCGAGACCTTTCAACGAATGCAAAACCGTGCAAATCGGTTCGTGCGTTCTGGAGTTATTACGTCAATAAGATAACCCGACTTATTTTTATATATTAGATTATACTAGGTGGGCTGAAAAGTAACCTCCTTGAGCGCCACATGCCCTTGTATCATAAAACAATTTTTTCGATTGTAGTCCATTCTTATTTAGGCATACATTAAAAATTTCAGCGCGATACAATATTGTTTTTTTTTAAAAAATTGTTCTAATGGATGTGTTTGGCATTTTGGTTCGCATGAAAAAAATTTTCAATTTTTCATTAAACATATTAACATATTAAACATATCAAACTAAATCGCGAGACATTGTCGTTCAGCAAAGCAATATCATGCATCGTGTAAACGAGAGACATCGTTTGTACGATGCGTTACAATATCAATCATTTATTGGCAAGGGGCAAGACGGATACGACATCACGTTGAATGGTCGATCAATTACAGGTACAATATTCACACAATAATTATTGCTATTATTGGTTTCCATTAACAATTCATTTAATTTTGCATTTTCAGGCGTATCAACGAATAAAAATCTAAGCGCAATGAATTACTATGCGTATCGTATGATGATTCGTACACATGAGGAGAATGTCATTCTAAAGTGCCGTCGACTATTCCAGCAATTCGCTGTCGACATGTATGTTAAAGTCGAGAACGAACGTTTAGCGTATATCCGATTCAATCAGGCAAAGCTACGATCTGAGGACTATATACACTTACATGATGCTATTCATTCAGATGGTGATGTTCAAAATTTTTGGACGTCTGACGATTCTCCCATCATCTTATATCGGAAGCCCACGCCACATGCACGAATACGCTCAGACGTTATGACGTACGTGCGAAATTATGGAACTCAGATTTATTTATTACGTTCACATGCAATCCGAAGTGGACGGAAATTGAACGTGAGTTGGAACCAGGTCAGTGCAATGGGAAAATTGTTGATGCAATGCAAGCTCATTGTTTGGGATGAGTGCACAATGGCACATAAGAAATCACTTGAAGCACTTAACTTCACACTGAAGGATCTTCGGCGAGATAATAACATCTTTGGCGGCTTGATGATATAATTGGCAGGCGATTTCAGGCAGACGTTGCCAGTAATTCCCCGTGGAACGCCTGCAGATGAATTGAATGCTTGCCTGAAGGCATCACCTTTATGGAATAACGTAAACAAATTATCGCTAACCACTAATATGAAAGTTCAACTTCAAAACGATCAAAGTGCTGCACAATTTTCTAAACAATTGTTAGCTGTTGGAAATGGAAAAGTCCCAGTTGATGCGACATCTGGATTAATTACTCTTACCAACGACTTTTTGCCGATTTGTAGACTCTCAATTATATCTTATTGAAAATGTTTTCCCAAACATTAGTGAGAATTATCAGAATCATGCTTGGTTAAGTCAACGAGCAATTCTTGCCGCAAAGAATAATGATGTACACGCACTGAATTTCACAATTCAATCAAAAATTAATTTTGGCGATTTGGTGACATACAAATCCGTTGATTCCATAACAAATCCCGATGATGTAGTAAATTATCCAACGGGTTTTGAACTCTCTGGAGCTACCAGGATTTCCACCACATAACTTGCAACTCAAAGTTGGTACAGTTATTATGACATTGCGTAATTTGAATCCACCGCGACTTTGCAACGGTACTCTTTTTTCGGTAAAAAGACTAATGCCGAATTTGATTGAGGGAACCATTATTAACGGAAAGTACGCAGGTGAAAATGTATGTATTCTTCGAATACCAATGATTCCGCCTAATCTTCCCTTTGACTTCAAACGATTGCAATTTGCAGTTCGCCTTGCGTTCGCAATGACAATTAACAAGTCGCAAGGCAAATCGCTTAGTGTTTGCGGGATAAATTTAGAAAATCATTGTTTTTCACATGGGCAGTTATACGTTGCGTGTTCACGAGTTGGGAAACCATCCGCTTTGTTTGTGTTAACGTCAGAAAAAAAAAAAAAAAATGTGGTTTACCAAAGAGCACTTCAATGAAACGGATAATTTGCGAACACGTACAACGCTTCGATTCAGTATTTACTTTGGATTCACTTTCATTTACTTAGAGAAATAATCGAAATGAATTCATTACTGTTGTAAAATGAAAAAACAATTTTTCCTTTTCAAATATAAAACAAACAAAAATTGTTCTTCATATTTTCATCACCAAACGAAATGTTACATAAAACGAAGCCATCTGGTGGCGAAACGGAGTTCGCCGGGTTTGCTAGTATAATATAGATAGAATATAGTGACAATGAAAAGCAGTGACAGAGATTCCGAACCATGCAGCGATAAGCCGAAAGGTAATCATTTAGTTACATATCAATTCTTATTTTTAATTAAATTTTCGTTGAAAACAGGTGCAGCAATGTGGAATCAACGTTTTTGCAATGACGGTGTCGAAGGACACGGAGACAGCGAAGTCGATGAGGCGGGCACTGACATTCCCTACACGCCAGTGGTCAAGGTGAGCTCTCAACATTCGAATACACTTTATGATACCCTCTTCTAATATTTATCCACTTGCAGTCCTATGCCATTGTCAGCCAAGATGACATATTCTTCTATGTGGATCATGGAAGATCGATCTGCACATCGACCTACATCTACACACGGACTGCTTCAACGAGTATTGTGTCAAGTATGATTATAAAACCATTCCCAGAACCCATTCCAATTGCTCTTTTCGATGCAGAATTAAAGAGTATCATCAAATCTGGAGCGATATCCGCACCTATGCACAGATCTGGAAGCGCGTGCTCGTCTCGGCTCCGTGTGTTTGGAGGATCCGGGCACATCGGAGGCCATTTACTCCTCGATGCCGGGCAAAATCGTTTATGGAGTACATCTCGCCAATTATCTTTATGCGGGCCCAGAAAAACTTCGTTGAGCAGGCTGGCATGCGGATGGCTCATATACGGGATGGCGCCGCCATTTGCGAGTCGATCAGCAGCTCGTAATACTGCTCGTGTATACATACATATGTCTTTCGGTGTATGTTAGTAAATTTACGGCCGTTATATGTATTCTCAATTAAGAGAGTTACTTGCCTGAGTGGGCAGAGAACTCTCCTCTCAATTCGAATTTTCTCTAAATTTTCTCATTCCTTCTATACGAATTTTTAATATATTATATTGTATTTAATATGTATTTAATATTAATACCGACAGACATACACATGTAAACGTTCATGTATATGAGTCATACGCGCATATTCATGTAAATTTATGAAATTTTAAACAAATCCGTTACCAATTTCTTGGGTGAATGGAGGTGATGCTCTATCTGTCTCTCTTCCTCTCAGTGTCCATTAAAAGCGATAAAACCTTTTCATTATTTGGTTCGGATGACTTAAGGATCGGTGGAAAATCGGTTACGCTTGTATTCAGTCAATAAGCAATAATTTGTTTGCAAATTTAACTAAAGCAATTCTCAAGTTTTATCATATGCTTTGAAATGCAATTTTTGTTTTGACGAAACTAACGTAACGCCGCTGCGCTGCAAAATTGAACACGTGTTCACGCTTTGCGTTCTATTTTTAGAAAGTCCCGTTAGATTTCAAGAAAAAATCCGGTCTGCCATTAAAAAGCTTGGACATTTTTAAGACAATTTGTTTACTTTTCTGCAAATTTTTTGGTACTGGCGATTTATTGAATTTTGGCCTATTGGCGCAACCACTGTGCAGTGATGGTATCTGCTGATGTCGGAGGTTTTGTAGATCAGCTTTTTACGGGCGGATCGTAGCATGGCTGAGTAAGATGTCGGCTTGGTTGGTCTTGCAGTATAGCTCAACCTCGGGCCTGTTATTAATCAGGCCGTTTGCGTTCCATATGGTAATGTCTAATCCCGTTTGCATAGGGACTTACAAACGGTGGCCACCATTTGCGTCATTTTGCTCATCCCTTTCTCCATCATTCTCTCGAACCTGGATTACATCCTGGCCATCATTGCTTCGGGTTGCGGCGGGATGTGAGTCCAGTTAGGGTTAACCCTACTGGAGTTCACGGGATGTTTGGTACGTGGAGTTACCTGCTTTTTTATATGCGTAGCAACCTTTGTAGGAGGCCACAGTGCATGCAGTGGGCCGGTTTGCTGGTGTTTTTGCACTCTGAGGTTGGGAGCCCGTCTCCGCATTTGACACATCTGTACTCCAGGTGGCAGTACCTGTTGGGTGTGTCCCTGACAGCGATTTTCGTTTTTATGTTTGTCAACAATCTTATCCCAGCATTCTTCACAAATAGAAACGTGGTTGCATGGGGGCAATAAAACAGATTTTTCTGTTCTCAAAATATACGTTACACAAATTGTTTTGATTAGCAGTAGACCGGTATCGCTTGAAGATGACACGAATGGGATGATGCTGATGAATTAAGATCAGTTTTTACTTTGTTCTCCTTTTTCAAACTGTGATTCGAAAATGTATCATTCGAAAACTTTGAAAACTGATTAATTATAGATCAAAGTTCGTTCGTTCTCTTTGTAGTGACCAGACGTGTTTTTTCTTGCGCTCCACTTCTTTCTCGTTTATATATTACAAACAACCGGTGTTTGGCCTAATAAATTTAATAATTACACTCCTAATCTGATTTTCTATCAAAAATCCGCGGGTGCATGCCTATTTTTTTTGTGTATAAACACGACGTTTTTAACCAATTTTGTGCGGCGGGTAATTGTGTTTTGTTGTTGCTTACAGTAAGTAAGAAAATACATTTGGCCGCTCTTTTAGCTTTTGTCTAGCAACTCTCTCTCTCTCTATCACCCAAACTAACTGTTATTTCTCTCTCGCCTATAAACTTTTTTGTGCAGTAGCTCTCTCACTTGAAAGCTGTTGCAGTAGTTCCCTCTCTTTTTTTTCATTTCTTTTTTAAGCATTGCTTTTAGAAACTGCTTGCACTGTGGTCTGATTGCTATTTGTTTTGATCTTTCTTTTTTTATTGAAAAAAAATTTAAAACTAATTATGGAATTTTCAGTGGTCTGCGCAAAAAAACCTGAAAGAGCAGATCACTCACGATCAGCCGAACATACCTTGCTGGCTTTGCGACAGCGTAGTGCACGCAAAGTGTGCAGGTATTTCTGGCCGTGTGGGTGATGCCATCTCACAACGCAACGGCTTGCATTATAGTTGTGAGGATTGCCGTGCGGTAGAAAGCGAAATGCGCTCGTTTATGAGGCAGACGAGGGTGGCTTTAAGGAGCTGATCGTGGGCTTTAAAAGCAATACGATCGGCTCTTAGCCATGGACACTCAGTTCAGCAGTTTACAGCTGCTGGCTGAGTCTCCGCGGCGCAAGAAGTCCACTCCACGGACTTTGCAAGTGCCAACTGCCTCACGCCCGCCGTCATCTGAAAAACTAACTCCGACCACTACGCCAGTGCAGCAGTTGATTTCGTTTGGCACTCCAAGGGCAACGATCGCTGCTCGTGACGCAGATTCGGTAGCCGAATGCATCGTCTCGAGAAAAATGCAGCCGACTGTAGCGTCCGTGTCCGTAGAGTCCGTACCAAACTCCATAGCCATCCCATCGATTACGAACCCACCAGTTGTTGAACGTCCGGGACCACCGGATATTGCCATCACAGGTACCGCACCTGTGGTGCAAAAACCACTGGTGGGTGTCCCACCAAAGCGGCAAGTTTTTGTCTCTCGGCTTGCCCCTGATCTTACATCTAATGATGTAACTGCTTTTATAAAATGCAAAATAAAAGCCGAAGGCCTAAAGGTGGAAAAGTTAAATTTCGCTTATGCCAGGAAGATAGCTTCTTTTAAGATAAGCGTCTCCCCATCTCATTTCGACACCATTTGCTCTGCCAATTTTTGGCCGGAGCACTTGGTTGTGAAAGAGTATAAGGCTAAGAAGAAGAATAGGCCCCCCATAACTCTCCCCGGCAGTCAGACCAGTGCTCCATCCTCATCTTCCCGCTCTACTTCCACCCATCCAAAAAACTAGTTCGGTAAACGAGTCGTATAACCTTGTGCCCATATCACGACATGACTTTATTGACGGCTTGCTAGACCTGTCCCTGTCTCAAGTCAACCATGTGAAAAATGCCTTGGGTCGATTGCTCGATCTGTGCTTCGTCTCGGATCCGACCATAGCGTTGTTAACCCGATCACTATACCTGAAGACTCCTACCATCCTACTTTTCGAAGTATCGGTCGATATTGAACCTTCTGTATTGGATCGATCAGATAAGCTTTCTAAACGTGTCCGCTGCTTTCGTAAGGCCGAGTTTACGAAGCTTAATAGCCTGATTAGGGATTTCGATTGGTCCGCTCTGTACTTGTGCACTGACGTTTATGAAAGGCACAAACATTTTACTATAATGTACTGGGACACACTCTTTTGATTCTTGTGTCCCATATTTTTGTCCGATTAGATCTTTTCTCCCCCCTTGGTTTACCAAAGAGCTATCCAGTCTAAAAACATTAAATCAAGACTTTATAAAAAATTTCAAGAAGTTGGCTCTCCTTCTTCTCTCTCTCTCGCTATGTAATAGCTCGGTCCAATTTCACCATTGTAAACGCTCAATGCTACAAAAATTACCTAGCTTGATGCAGGATGCGCTTTTCTCAGGACCCTAAAGAGTTTTACAGCTTTGTAAACAGCAAGCGTAAAACGTCCGCACATCCATTCTCGCTATCATTTCATAATTCGTCGGCAAACAATGATCAGGCCATTGCCGATCTTTTTGCACAATTTTTTTCAAACAACCTATTCCCATGAAAGCTACTCTGGTCAGCCGTATCCATACAGTTTACCAAGATCGAACGGCATTTTCAGCCCTACGTTAAATGAAAGCTCACTGCTTCAGGATCTTCGACTAGTTAAGCCGGTGTTCTCACCAGGGTCTGACGGAGTCCCCGCCTGTGTACTCAGGTACTGCGCCGACGCTCTGTGTGGACCCCTGCTTAAACTATTCACCCTATCCCTTAACTCCTCATGTTTCCCTCCGATCTGGAAGGAATCGTTTATCATTCCTCTCCATATGAAAGGTAGTAAGTCTGACGCAATGAATTACAGAGGTACATATATCAAAGTTATCCGCTATTCCAAAAATGTTTGAGATAATTTTAACCCCGCACTTGCAACATCTCTGCAAATCACTTATATCTCCAGCTCAGCACGGATTTATAAGGCGACGATCAACAACTACAAATTTACTAGAGTTTACCTCTTTTTATTATTAAAGGCTTCCATGGTAACATGCAGACGGATGTCATTTACACCGATTTCAGTAAAGCATTCGACTCTGTAAACCATTCCCTTTTAGCACAAAAACTTGACATTTTAGTGTTTCCGCCCAATCTTTTGAAATGGATTTCAAGCTACCTTTGCTCTAGGTCTCAAAGAGTGCTCTTCAAAAACTTGTAGGATACCTATCCCAGGCTGAGGTAGGCTCAGTCTGTCAAGGTTCTTTCTACAAGAAATTTGTAGAAATGCTGGTACTTTTAGGGCAAGGGGATGGCCGTGAGACCGAAAAATGGAGCGGGCGGAGCGTCGGGTTACCGTGCAGGCAATTCGGTATTCGCACTTTGGCGATGGAAGGGAAACGCTGACACCTGAGTTTTGGTGTGTGCGGTAATAATATGTTTCTGGGTTACCTGGGTTGTGTTCGCGGTAGGCGAAGAAAATGATGACACTGCGTTGAGTTTTGTGGGTTTGTGATTTTTGTCTTTATTCTTGATTAATTGGGTTTTATACTACTAGTGTCGTGTAGTAATTCTGGCGTGTAATTTTTACGGTGGCGCGGTGTTGACTGCTGATGCACTGCTGATGCACACCTGATGGACTGCTGATCGACTGCCGATGGACTGCTGATCGACTGCCCCATTGATCCATGGCGCGCGCTATTTAAAGCCGGCACCTGGGGTGTGAGGCCGCTGAGTCCGCGTTTTCGTGGGTGTATGTTGGGGCACCGTTTCGCTGTGATCGCGGAACTTGAGTGCAGTGTCAGATGACCTAGTCGGCGTGTTTTGCTAACGCGGAACTGGGTGCAGTGTATTATTGTAGTGTCAGGTGACCTAGTCGGCGTGTTTTGCTAACATAGCAACGCGGAACTACTAGGTGCAGTGTATTGGTAGGGTCAGGTGTTTTTAATAATAGTCTTATATTATTTAGTTTATGGTTATATTGTGTGTATATCTTACATTATATATATATATTTATTGTGGCGGACCGTTGTGGTCCGTTACAAACCTTGTCTTCACTTGTTCAGGTTACTTTAGAGTACCACAGGGCAGCCATCTTGGACCCCTACTTTTCACACTCTTCATTAATGACCTGCCTTCAGTATTAACAAACTCTCGAGTACTCATGTATGCGGATGACGTTAAACTCTGTGTCCAGTATAAGGACATTTCATTTCACTCTCGCTTGCAATCCGATCTCAATAACTTTCAGTCATGGTGTTGCGCAAACATGTTACACCTGAATACCTCGAAATGTAAAGTAATGACATTTCATCGCTCCAGCCCCTTGTTGGCTCCTTACACCCTCTGCGGTGGTTCTCTTTGAGAGAATTACATTGGTTGATGATCTTGGTGTTAAACTAGACCCCAAGTTAAAAATTTTCTGAACATATTTCTACCATGGTAAATAAAGCCATGGGAGTGCTTGGGTTTATAAAGAGGTGGTCAAAGGAATTTGACGACCCCTATATAACGAAGACTCTCCATATTTCACTTGTTCGTCCGATTTTAGAGTACGGCTCGTGTGTATGGTGTCCTCAGTACAAAGTACACCAAGACCGTATAGAATCAGTCCAGAAAAACTTTTTACTTTTGCTCTGCGTGGCCTCAACTGGGATGAAGGTGTGAGACTGCCTTCTTACTCTTGCAGATTGCTCTAAATAGACCTTCCATACTTACTTAATCGTAGAAAAATGCTTGGTGTGATTTTCATGCACAACTTGATCAGAGGTGACATCGACAGCCCTGACTTGTTGAGCCGCATAAACTTCACGATTCCTATTAGATCCTCTAGAAATTTTATTCCTTTGTGCCTTCCACTGTGTAGATCGAATTATTCCTTGCATGAACCGTTTCGGATCTTACCTTATATTTATTTCAAATACGTACCTTTTCAGGCCACTGCCTATTGAAATACTTTAAGATGGGGCAAAACAACTGATCATCAATATGCTATGCCTCTGATTGCAAAGTCTGAAATCCTTCACCAATATTGGTCGCTGGTAAAAGCGGCAAATAAAGGAACTTCATAAAGAGCAAAAGATCTTTTTTCTTGCTTTTTAGCAAATAATCGAAACCTTTCATCTTCATGGCACTCCTTTTGCAAGCTTGCGTAAAATAAAACTAGCAAGCAAAATAATTCATTGTTGGATGTAATGTCTTTAATGCGCTTCGCTTTGCTGTTTCATAGTCTGATATAAATGAAGCTCCATTTAAGCTACCAGTATACGTATCGATGTAAGTAAAAAGATGTTGATAACACTATTCAGTTTTTCGATTCATTAGTACGTACATATATAAATGGAGTTCTTAAAAATAAGTATAGTAATATGATTAAATTAAATCTTGCAAGATTTCTAGATATATGTATATGTATATGTTGTAATTATTTACCTTCTGCATATGTTTAATATATTATTAAAAGTTGCTTGAATTATCCGAAGGGGCATACCTTAAACGTGGCATCGATCAAAAAGTTTCGATTCGCTTCTAGACTGTTGTCTTTAAAAATGCAGTATGAAATCGTACTGGATACATAGCTTTTTTGAAAAAACCTTTTTTCGCTTAACCTTTGGTCGTGGCAAAAGAGTCATGGTATTTTCGTCTTCAAATGCTTCTCGAACATTTTCTGCAGACGTTGAAGAATTCGGAAAGACAGGTTGTCTCTTTCGTTGCAGAGTGCGTTATTATGTCGTAGCATATTATTAATAAAAAAAATTGCATGTTAAATACAAATACAAATATGAATCTATACAGTTGCTCACAGCTAAAACAAACAAAACCACTTTTCAAACTTAAAAGTGCTGTGATTTCCAAACTATATATTTATCCACTGAAAGTCCAATGCTTACTGATTACGGTATACATTTTTTTTAAGTGGTACCATAAATGGTTGAGATGTTATACCACTTTAAGACTGAAAAGTATACATGTTTATACCCGTACTCGAAGAGTACGCTTAACACGGTGGTTACGTTCCTAGAAAACCTCGTGTTAAGCTTTAAAATCGTGTTAAGCGAAACATGGATTCAGTACAAAATAAGGGTTACGTTCTTAAAATTCAAAATTGGCAACAAAAATTTTTTTTTTTTTAAAATTTGGGCTGCATTTTTAAAGTTTCATTAATTTGTTGAAAATTAAACAAAAGTCTTAAATACGTAAAACATAACATTCATATTTTCAAAATTAAAGTTGGTATTAAACTAAAAAAGTTACTTCATAAATTTAATTAACAGGTTAAACCTTTTAAAAATTTATCAATTTTTAAATGCATTTGTGGCATTTATAGTTTAAGCCGTTTCGTTTTAGCAAGTTTTCTTTTTTTGGTGGCTCCTTATCAAAAAAAAAATCAGTCATTTTAAATTGTTTGGTGGCTTTTAAAGCCACCAAATCGTGCAAGAACGAGGTTTTCACCATGTTAAAAAGGGGAAAGGGGAGCAAATTTGTAACCGTGTAAGACCGAGTTCGTGTTAAACGAGGCCGTGTTAAGCGAGGGCCAAGTGTATTGTATTTGTGCTAATTGCTGTCTGTCCGTCTTGTTTGTCGCCCATTGCTCGAAGGCTATAAGAGCTAGAGCAACCAAACTTTTATCCAGAGACTGATGTGATATCTCACTCCTAGAAAAGTGTTTCAAAATTTCGCCCCGCCCACTTGCGCCCCCACAAAGGGCGCACATCTGTGGCGTCCACAATTTTAAAGATATCAGAAAACGAAAAAAATGCAGAATCATAGAGACAGCCTATATCTATCTGGGGCCCAAATCTGAATCGGATCGGATCATTAATATAGCCACAATAGAGGCAAATATACGAAAAAAACGTCGCCCCCTTCCTTTTCGCACTCACACAAAATCGAGTCGATTTGGTTTTTTGTATTTTGTGTCGCCTGGATCTCAGAGACTATAAGAGCTAGAGCAACCAAACTTTTGGCCAAGACTCCTGTGATACCAAACCTGAACAAGTGTATTTCAAAATTTTGCCCCGCCCCCTTCCGCCCCCACAAAAGACGAAAATCCACAATTTTGAAGATAGAGAAAAACTAAAAATGCAGTATGGTAGGGAAGGATCATAACTACCAGATTCCCGAATTTGGTCCAGATCGGATCATTATTATAGCCACAATGATGAAATGAATTTTCAGCAGCAATCCCCCTCCTCTTGCGGCGTAAAGTCAATTATTGGGGTTGATTGTTGCTGCAGCTTCTCTCACACGCACACACTCACGCTCAAACATGCTGCCTCGTGCAGTGTACGTGTGTTGTTGTGAGAACTGGATGTAGATGATGTAGATGTAGATGTCGATGACAGATGTAGCAAAAAATGTAAAATGTAAAAAACTGATAAAAACATTTTTAAAATTCCACATAAATCACATGTGTGTACTGACTGAGTACGGGTATAAAAGTAGAGTCGCGTTCGAAGCGACTCCGTACGTTCTTTCTCGTTTTTAAGTGGTACCATAAATGGTTGAGATGTTATACCACTTTAAGACTGAAAAGTGCAAAAAAAAATAATTTTTGGGCTTAACAATTTTTTATTTCTGTAATATTTTATAGGGTTTTTACTGTTAGACCGCCATTAATTCGTCAAACTCTGCGTAATTGTCTTCAGGCTCGCAATCGTACGACTTGGTCTTACCAAAAGTTTTGTGACGCTAATATGCGTTGATTCGTCGATTAAAAGACTGAAATTTGAGTCCCCGATATCGCTGCACAAGTCTTCGAAAAATGACGCGCCAGAACATTCTTAATGATGCTGGTGCATTTAGTTCGATGCAGCTTAATCCTCGCCCCTAAAGCTCCAGCATCAAAATGTTTGTTGCACAATTTTGCACAAAAATTTTGAAATAAACTTGCACTGAAGCGTTGCTCTAGCTCTTATAGTCTCTGAGATCGAGGCGCAAATTTGTACGAAAACCAAATCGACTCGTTTTTTGTGTGAGTGCGAAGAGAGGGAATGATGTTTCTCGAAATAGTTTTTCACTATTGTAGCTATACTAATGACCCGATCCAATTCAGATTTGGGCCTCTGATAGATATGGTTTTTCTCTA
>CM019044.1:32492514-32544908 GCA_009664405.1 Drosophila bifasciata
AGAATACAAAGCATGGTGTTCCCTCCTTTTGATCGGGGAAGTGGCCCTACGAAGTCGGCGCATAATGGGCGAAAGGTTCCTCTGCCCTGCGGGTGAGCATCCTACCCACGGGCTTGCGTTGCAGTGCCTTAAACTTTTGGCAGCTCAAACAGCTGCGTACGTATTTTCGCACATCGCGATATAGGCCGGGCCAATAGTATCGTTGTGTTATCCGTGTGATGGTCTTCCGAATGCCGAGGTGGCCGGCCGTGGGCTGATCATGGCATTCCTTGAGGACTCTTTGGCGTCGGTCTTTTGGGACGCAAAGTTTCCATGACACGTAGTCGTGATCGTCGGCTCCGTGGCCCAGATGCTTGTAGAGTTCTTCATTCTCGAAGACGTAGTCGGGGTATTTATCGGGTTTCTCTTTGGTTTGCTCCGTCGTGTGAGCCAGGGCAAGATGTTGCGTCCTCTTTGATTCTTGCTAGCGTCTTCAAGGGTTGTCGGGACAGGGCATCGGCAACCACGTTTTGTTTCCCTGCTCTGTAGTGGACGTCGTACTGATACTGTTGGAGTTCGAGCGCCCATCTCGCTATTCTTCCGTAGGGGATTTCTAGAGTATTTAGCCATTTCAGCGCGAGATGGTCGGTTATAGCGTCGAACCGGTATCCTTCTAGGTAGCAGCGTAGTTTTCGGATTGCCCAAATGACGGCGAGGCATTCCTTGTCTGTGGCGGAGTAGTTTCCTTCGGCCTGGTTCAGCCGTCGGCTGACATAGGCGATGACGCGTTCCTTTCCTTCGATCTCCTGCGTGAGTACGGCGCCTATGCCGAGGTTGCTCGCATCGGTTTGTAGTGAAAACTTGACGTTGAAATCGGGGCAAGCAAGTACGGGAGCGGTCGTGAGTAGTTCCTTTAGTTGGTCGAAGGCCGCTTGTTGATCTGCGGTCCATGTCCATGTTTGTCCTTTCTTGAGTAGCTGAGACATTGGTTGGACTACTGTAGCAAAGTTTGGCACGAATCTTCGGTACCAGGTTGCCATTCCGATGCATTGACGTAGTTCCTTTATGTTCGTGGGTGGCTTGAGTTCTTTGACGGCAGCAATCTTGTCGGGGTCCGTGTGGATACCTTCTTCGCTGATGACGTGACCAAGATATTTGATCTAGCTTTGGAAAAATGTGCACTTTTCCGCGTTTATCCGCAGGTTCGCTTTTCGAAGGCGAGAGAACTATTGCCAGGTTGTGTAGGTGGTCCTTGAAGTTCGTCCGACGACGACAATGTCGTCTAAATAGGCGAATGCGTAGGGTTCCATGTCGGCACCGATCACAGTATCAAGTGCCCGTTGGAATGTTGCTGGTGCAGAATGTAATCCGAAGGGCATCACTTTCCTTCCATTGATAGAGGCCTCTGCCGGGGACCGTGAAGGCGGTGGCTTCTCGACTTCCGTTGGCCATGGGTATTTGCCAGTATCCGTTCTTCAGATCGAGGGTGGTTATGAAGCGTGCGTTCCGTAGGCGCTCCAAGATGGGGTTGATTCGGGGCAAGTGGGTGTATGCGTCAGGAATAGAGTGAGAGTTGAGCTGTCGGTAGTCCACGCACATACGCCATTTGCCGTTCTTTTACGTACGAGTACGATGGGGGGAGCTGTGCGGCTTCGTGAGGGTTCGAGACCTCTTGATCAAATTGGTCGACTTTGCTCGTCGATAATCCGTATCATGGCTGGGTTCTTTGGTAGTACCTCTGTTTGATGGGCTTCCATTTATCCCTCATGACGATGGTGTGCTCGGCGATGTTGGAGGTCCTGTAGAGATTATTTTGAACTTCTTTGAAGTTCTGTGTCCAGAAATTCTTGGATCTGTGGTATATGTCCGGCGGCCAGGGATCGGTGATCAATTCTGGGTCGGGTTCGGTGAGATCGGGGGGTGTCGGGGTCTTTTGGCTGGCTTGGGTTTTCTGGGAGGATAGTTTGTGTCGAAGACGCTGGGGTGTTCGATCTTACGTGGTAGTCGCTTATGTGGGCGACGATGGGGTGGTAGCGTTGGCGGTATAACGTGGGTCTGGCGGTACAGGTTGTAATGTCTCCCAGATCGATGTATGGCCAGGCGGGTCTCGGTGACGACTCTGTTTTCGCAACAACGACGGGGTTGGGCGACGAAGATTTCGGACGCGGGTGTTGGGCATGGCGTGGTGCATGGCGCTAGTGGCCACGTCAGTACGCGGAAGGTAACTCCGGTGGGTTGGCGAAGAATGGGGTGGCGTCGGCCGTGGGTACATTTCAGGGCTGCGGTCGGTGTGTCGGGGGGGTCATCGAGGGCTAAGATTCCGGTGGGTTTGGGTTTTCAAGTTCGGGGGGCTTGTCTCGTGTGTGAGATCCTTGTGGTTGCTACGGGGGTGTGTGTGCCCCGTAGTTTGTTTTGGATCCTGGGCTCTGTGTCGAGCGCCTGGTTCGCGGTGTGTTGATTCTTGTCTCAGATGTGTGAGATCCTCGTGGTGTGTTTGGGATGTGTGATTCCTGTGGTTGGCTTAGGACTTGGGTGCTCCGTAGTGGCCATTGGGAGTTCAGTTTTCCGTTTGCTTTGTTGCAGTTTACCGGTGCTTTGCTTCGATTGGTTTTCGTTTAATGGGCCGGTTCTTCGCTTTCACTGTGGTGGTTTCGGTGTCGTATTCTTCGTTGCATTATTGGGTGCCGTATTCTTTGCGGTAGGTCGGAAGCGTGTTCGCTGTGGTTTGGTTTCGGGGTCGTATTCTTCGTTTGCGATATTGGGGGCCGTGTTCTTTTGTTGTAGGTCGGGGAAGTGGCCTGCTGTTGACCGCCAATTTCTTGTGCTGGCTTCGGTGACTTGTACGTGGTTGGATTGAACTGACGGTGGCGTTGGCGTGAGGTGGTGATCTTGTAGCTTTAGCAGCGTGTTGCCGCATTGGATCGTCGTTTCGATGGCACATAGGGAAGTCCATGCCGACTATAGCTTGCTCCAGCATGTTGGGGAGGACCAAGAGTGGATTTAGCATCCTTGATCCAGTTTGATGTGCGCCAGTATAACTTTAGTGATCTCTGGACTGAGCCGTCAGCAATGGTAGTATGCGGGACGCATGCATCTTGCAGGTGGGAGTTGTTGTTTTAGTTGTCAGACGGGGTTGTCGCTGACGAAACTAAAGGGATGCCCCGGTGTCGATGGTGGCCTCCGTTGTTTGTCCTCCCATTGTCACTATCGCCACCATTCGGCCGTCGCTCACTTGTAGTGGGTTGCTTAGTCGCGGGTCTGGGGAGGCGTCGTTCTCGGCTGATCCCGTGTCATTCAGTCGAGGACGCGTGTCGTTTCCGACGTGGCTCGGCGGCGGCAGTCGACGGTTTCGAGTGCCGCGCTTTTCCACATTCCAGCAGAATGGGATCAAAGCGTTGGTGCAGTCGTAGGCGGCGTGCCCAGCTTGACCACATCGGCGACAGGCTGCGCGTGGGTTGGCAATGGGGTGGTGATCATTCGATGGGCGACGTCTTGGTTCGTTGTGCTGGTTTGATACGATGACTGTCTGCGCGGTGTGTCTGCTGAATCCCACTGGGGTCTCCGGAAAGGGTGTACGGTAGGACTCACCCTTCTCTGCGGTCTGGGTGCCTTGCCGGCCTGGTGTCTCTTGGTGGGATTCATGGGTGCGGGAGTCGTCGCGTTTTCCTCGTGAATAAGGCTCGTACTCTGCCGCTAATCGGGTTAGCTGTGACAAGCTTTCCAACCCGTCTCGTCGCACGTATAGTTGGAGTCCTGGCAGGGCGTTGTCGTAGATCCTATATAGCTCCTTAACATGGTGGCGAGTAGCCGTATCTCTCGATGAGATAGTCTTTGAATGGTTCTCCCACCGCCGCTTGCGGCCTCGGATCTGGTCGTCCAATTGTTCGGAAATACCTTGGCGGCAGAAAATACGCCAGGAAACTCCTGGCGGAAATATGCCCAGGAACTACCCCGTAGTTGGCTGGTACGGTGCCTGCGACTGGCTTGGTCGGTGAGTAGTTCGGCCATGCTCCGAGGCAGTTGTTTGCGTCCACTCCATGACGCGTGCGCGTTCTCTAGGCGGTTCCAGAAACGATAGTGGGTCATCTTCTCCGTTGAACTGGATGCCCCATCCGCGGATGCGTTCTGCCGTGCGTGCGACGTGGTTATAGTCGGGCCCGCTTATGGGTGCGTCTACCGCTGGTACAATTCTCTGTGTGGGCGAGCGGGAGGTTTCCCGTAGTGGGCGGCCTTGAAGATCGGCGGCTGTGACCACTGGTGGTCGGGGCGTGGGCTCTGGAAATTTTGGGAGCAGGCGCTTTCGCTTTGATTCCCATTCTCCGGTGCCTGATGGTCCTGGAGGTAGTGGGCAACGGGGACTTGGAGACGTCCTGCTGGATTTGCGTATTGTCTCTCGAGTTCTGCCAAGCGAGTCCAGGCACCCGGCGGCAGTGGTCCGGCGACTAGTGTATGGCAAAAGATTCTTGCGCAACTCTTCAACAGTTCCTTCGGTGTCAAATTCGAATTCCTTGGCGAAGGCCTCCAGCTCGTCTCGGCGGCGCTTGTAGATCCAGCCGATGCTGACGCCTGATTGGCGATTGGCTCGCTGGTGTGGAAATCAATGCTCGCGTCGTCTTCGTAGGCTTCCATGGTGATTGGACTGAGTTTTCCTCGGTGTTGTTTTGGGCACTTTTCACTGTTTTTAGCACTTGGTCACTGCGTTTACTTTTTCCGGTGGCACTCGCGACTGGATTCGGGTGGGTGCGCGAATTTGGTTTGTACCGGACTTGTGTTCTGTGTTGGCTCTACTGTTCTTTTCTCGGTGGCCGTGGGTCTTTAGTCCACGTATCCCGCGTTAAGTTTTTCTCTTTAAGTTTCCTTAAAGTTGCCAGAAAGTTGGCTTTGAAATCTCCTTAAAGTTTCCGTAAGTCCCTGCTCGGGCGCCACTTGTAATGATACCTATCTCAGGCTCGACCCCTCTTTCTGGCCGGTACCCCTAAGTCCTGAACTCACTGTGGGTGTCCTTCCAACTACATCTTCGTGTGCAAGAACTTCTGTCTGGCTCACATCTCCGGCAGTCTTAAATTCGGACCCAAAAACTGGAGTTTCTCTAAAAGACAATTTATCAGAATGTCCGCGGCATGTGCAGTAAGCTCAACCAATTATATACTGACAGTGCATCTTTCGAGACTGATATAATCTTTCTCTGAAACCTGGCTCAACCCTTCTATTTATAAATCCGAGATCTTCAATGATAAATTTAATATTTATCGGACAGATCGTCCATCGGTGGTGGTGGTGTCCTTGTGGCGGTACGTTCAGACATACCATCCCAACTCTATTCGGTTGAAGAGCGATATAACATCGAATTTTGTAGTAGTTCAACTCAGCTTTCCCTCTTG
The DNA here is from genome assembly GCA_009664405.1 of Drosophila bifasciata. Classification (NCBI taxonomy): domain Eukaryota; kingdom Metazoa; phylum Arthropoda; class Insecta; order Diptera; family Drosophilidae; genus Drosophila; species Drosophila bifasciata. The sequence goes on from CM019044.1 coordinate 32,497,875, forward strand.
TAATCTCTTTTATCCTGTTCCTACATTCCGCCGTCCTCTGAATTCTCTACATATATGCGTCATGTTTCCCTTGTTCAATCTGTCTCGTCTCAACCACTGACCAAATACATTTATAGATTGGTCACCGCCTGTAACGAATTTCTGAATTCGGAATCAGAACCCCTTTGAATATGTTCGCAATCAAAATTTCTGTACACGGACATAAAATTTATGTCTGTATTGTCCTCAACTGGTTCGACTTCTGATTTGGGGTTTGGTGCTGTGGTTCGTAGCGACTTAGACGCGCGTGTGTACTGAGTACTCACAAACTGTGCGTGTATTGGTTATAGGATTTGGTCGTCGCATTTCGCGTTGAAATTTTTATATTTCTTTCCACATACCCTGTACTACATTGTATGTACTTACGTAAAATTATATAGAACGATATAAGCATATATGTTTTACATATTTATAGTATAAAGGTCCCTGAAAGCTCGAATTCATTGACAAAGTTGTTAATACGGCATACGAAGTCGAAACCGACGGCATTTGCACAATATTTATGTATGTACATATTTTTAATTGAAATAATGTGTCTAAAATAGGGATAAGTAGATAAGTATATGTACATGTGTAAATGTGCAGTTTCAAATAAGTCAAACAAATAGGAGTTTTAGTTTTTTATATTTTATTTATTTTCCCGCTCCAAGTGTCCGCTACCTTCCCCCATCCACTCTGCCCGTCTTCATTTATGTTACGGTGCAGGTCAGTCATACTTGCGCATGAAACCGCTAAAACGATAATTTGCTCCAGTTCTTGCTTTTCAGCGAACGCAGAGAACAAAATAAAATCTTGTATCAGTCAAAATCTTCAATACCTAATGGGCATCTTTCGAATGTGTACGGTCAAACATGATATCCAATACATTGCTATCGTTTACTGCCCAACGAAACAAAATTAACATACAAAGGATACAAGAAAATATATTCTGTGACAAGCTTCTTCAAAACGCGTCATTATACCTCACAAAATTCTAAGGTCAGGGTATGTGGAAAGAAATATAAAAATTTTCAGCGCGAAATGCGACGACCAAATCCTATAACCAATACACGCACAGTTTGTGAGTACTCAGTACACACGCACGTCTAAGTCGTTACGAACCACAACACCAAACCCCAAATCAGAAGACGAACCAGTTGAAGACAATACAGACATACATTTTTATGTCCGTGTGACAGAAATGTTGATTGCAAACATGTTCAAAGGGGTTCTGGGTTCCGGAATTCAAATTCAGCTGCTGCGACAATACCTGTTACAGGCGGTGACCAATCTATAATGTATTTGGTCAGTGTCTCAACTTAAGGATTCGGATTGTCTTATTGTTCTTGGGGACTTTAACCTACCAAATATCTCTTTGGTCTCCCTCTGTTGACTCCAACCTGATACATTCTTGATCTTGGCTTTCTACTTCCGACGTTCGAGCACTGTGGTCTGCAGGGGATTACCTTCTTCTTTCCTGAGGACCCTTATCATCCCACACTTGAAATTTCTGTACAGTTGTCCTCCTCCTTGATTCTATCAAATCTCATGATTTTCGTGATATGGAAGCCGCAACTAATGCATGTTATAATTTATATTCAATATCTTTTAATATATATGTACGTAGTTTCTTTGCGTAATCCCAAAAGCTCCCTGGTTGGTTCTACTCCACGCTTGATAAAACCTTCGGAATATTAAATCACGTTCCTATAAAAAGTTTACAAGATCTGGTTCGCAATTGGACTTTTAAGTACTCAATCGCAAAGAGCAAATTCTCGTTAACAAAAACCTGTTATAATATATACCTGTCTAAAATGTAAGCTTTTACTCAAAACGAGATCCGAATCAATTCTTTAGGTTTGTAAACTCGAAGCGTAACTCTTCCCCACTTCCATCTTCATTTTCCTTTAATGGTAGAAAGGCCGATAATGATTGTGATATTGCAAATTTGTTTGCTTCTGTTTTTCAACTTTGCTAGTCTATTCCTTCTAATAATCAATCCTCTATACTCTTCTTGCTGATAAATCTCATCCCAAATAACCATATCCCTTCCTCCTAAATAGTTTTAATTGCATCTATCCCCGTTCATTGACTTTAAATGCCCCTAGTCAACCTAAAATCGTGCAAACTTCTTCTCTTTCTACAGGCCCCGATATAGGTTCCCAGTGCTGTTCTAAAACATTGTGCTGATTCTCTTTGTTTGCCCCTCTTAAAACTGTTCAACTTGTCTCTCGAGCTGGTGATTTTCCCTCGGTTTGGAAGGAATCGTATATCGTTCCCATCCACAAGAAGGGGTCTAAATCGGATGTTTCCCATTACCGTGCAATTTCAAACTTATCTGCTATTCCAAAACTTTTGAAAAATGATCACTTCCAGCTCCAACACTTTTGTAGTTCTTTGTTTCTGTTTCTCAGCACGGATTTGTGAAAACGTCGTTCAATCTCTTCCTAATCTCGCCCAGGTTCTCCAACTTTTGTAACTGCGGGTTTTTCCAATCAGTGCCAAACTGATGTAGTTTATACCGACTTTAGTAAAGCTTTTGACTCAGTTAATCATAACTCTTATCCACAAACTATCACTCCCAGGGTTTCCGGAATAAACTGCTTTTCTGGATTAATTCCTACCTAAGCAACCGTTCTCAGCGTGTCTGTTTTAATAACTGTCTGTCGAACCCCGTTCATCGGTTGTCGTCTGGTGTTCCTCAAGGAAGCCATCTTGGTCCCTTTTTTTTTAATTTATTTATTAATGATCTTCCCTCGCTTTAACTCACTCTCGAGTCATAATGTATGCTGATGATGTGAAGTTATGTTTTTTCCTATTGTGATCCCGTATCCCCATTATTCCTCCAAACCGACTTGGACGCCCCTCAACAATTGGTGCTTGATAAACTTTCTCCTTTAACATTTCTAAATGTAACGTCATGACATTTTATCGCAGCAAGCCTTACCTTTTTGACTATACTATCCGTAACATTTCCTTACAACGCCTGTTCAAAGTTACTGACTTGGGCGTTATGTTTGTACCTAATCTGTGTTATAACATCCATATATCTGTTATTTCGAACAAAGCCAGAGGGAGTCCTGGTTTCCATTAAGCGATGGTCTAAGGAATTTACTGACCCTTACACAACCAAACTTCTTTTTATGTTTCTCTTGTCCGGCCAATTTTAGAATATGGTTCCTGCGTCTGGTCTCCTCATTACAAAAAATATAAGGATATGCTCGAGTCCGTTCAAAAAACAATTCCTCATTTTTGCTCTCCGTGGACTTAATTGGGATCCTTCTAGACGTCTTCCTTCTTATGAGAGTAGGTTGCGTCTCATCGATATCCATTCTCTTGAAAGTAGACGGATTTGTCATGGGTTCTCTTTTTCTCACAAACTACTCTCCGGCGAGGTCCGATTCCACTGCCCTCTGATGCCTTATCAACATTGCTGTTCCGTCCCGCCCGTCTAGGCATTACTTTCCTCTCCATCTACAACTCTGTCTTACTAACTATGCTGACCATGAATCTTTCCGTAGCCTTTTCCGTAATTATAATACATATATTTTCATCTGTTTTCCTATGACACTAGTACCACTATGCTCAAATCCCTGTTATTGAATAATGTTATTTAATTTATAATTAACTTTGTATACGCTATCTGGTTATTCTCTGACCACAACTTGGCTGTGAGTTGGACCATAGCGGCTGCTTGTGCCAATAAACCAGTCCCATCGGGTCAACAGGTAATAACCATAGTCAATATTTCCTATATTCATATAATCTTTTGTCCTTTCAATAGTTTAACTGCTCATAGTTGAACTGTTATAAAAACAATAAAATAAAACAAAACAATATATTAACATTTTTATGTTTTTTTACTTTTTATTTTTATTTATTTATTTATTTTTTTTTTTTTTTTTGTGTTTGTTTATTTTTTGGTTTCCTAAATGCTCTTTTGATTTTTTTATTTTGAAATTGAGTTGCGCTCCTAATTGATTTAATGTGATGGGGAAGACTGTTCCATAAGTATGGGATTGCATTGACAAAGAACTGCCTCTTCGAGCAAAGCGTATGAGCTCGAGGGCATAAATAGTTGTTAGTTCTTTTTGTGAAGTAGCAGGGTTAAGTTTGCTGTGAAGGTAAATTGTTCTGAGTCGTTACAATTTTGAAAGTATACTAGAGTTCTAAAATCTATCCAAGTGGTCAAGTTAAGGTCAAGTATTTTATTTGTCAAGTGCGATACATGGTCAAAACGTCTTAAATTAAAAAACACACATATCGGACAATTGAATTAAAGGCTAATACCAGTGTGCGCTTGTCGCGGGCGTCACTATGTCCAAATATTTCAACACCATAGAAAAGAGTCGGGAGAAGAATGACTTTTAGAAATCAGGAGTCTTATATCTTCTGGTAAGAATGTTTTGGACACATATATTGAAACAATAATGGTCCTAACACAGAACCCTGAGAACTCCCACTTTTTAGCAATTACCAAAATTTTGACTTTTTTTCAAAAAGTCGGAAATTTTTGTTCCTGAGACTACTGCTTGCAATCGATTTGTAAGATAGGACTTAACAAAGTTGGACTGCAGTGTGAAATTTTTCTGAGAAGTTGTAAATAATTTGCAGTCAATTTTGTACAGAGTATGTTATGATTTACAGAGTCAAATGCCTTACTATGGTCAAGAAGTGTCAAGAACGTAACCCAGTTTTTGTCAAGTTGCTGTCGTATATCTTCCACAATATCCGTTATAGCATCTTATACAACTTCGTTTCTTTCTGAAAGTTTCGACTGTTTTTGACTCATCAGCGAGTTTTTGAGTCAAAAGTGTTCAATCTGTGAAGACATAAGATTTTCAAGAACTTTGGGAGAAACGGAAGTATTGAAATAGGCCTATAGTCATTGTTTTGTTTTGGGATGGGTAATATTTTTGCCATTCAGTCGGAAACGTGGATGTAGTAATTGCGTTGTTAAATATATACGTGATGTGGGACAACATCTTCGGAAGTAAGATTTTTATGAATTTTGGACTAATGCCATCTAAGCCTTCGGCATTGACTTTACCTTAAGAATACACGCAAGGACATCACATTGATTGACACACACAAAGCTAAAACTAGTATCACAGAGTGGGGTTGAGTTCAGGTACATGTTGCTTGTCGCTTCAGGTACACCAGTCATCGAGAACCTTCGGTTGAGCTCTTCGACATTGACATCGTGCTCAGTCTTCTGTAGACATTTTCCTATTCCCAAATTTTTTTTATTTCAGTCCACCTTTTGTTTGATAGTGGAGCAGTTCTTGAATTTGGACTTATAGAAGTTACCCTTAGCGGATCTTATAGCCTTGGTAACCGTTGCTCTTAATCTTTGTAAGTTAAACGAAATTCCTCTGTTTTATAACGCATCCATTTAAGGAAAGCATTGTCTCTCTGATGCATAAGATTTTGTATATCTCAGCTGAACCATGGTTTATGTCTTAGCTTGGTTACTTTTAGTTTTAAGAGGAACAAACTTATTAAACAAGTACAGTATATTGTTGTTTAAAACACTCCAATTGACAATCAACACGGGGAGATTCGTATATATATAAGACCAGTCACATGCATTAAATTCTAGTTCTAGTTCATTAAGGTCTATATTCTTATAGTCTCTATACGTAAAGGAATCAGTTTTGTAATCTAAAAGTCAAGTCATATGTCAGGAAAATAAGGTCATGTTTGGAAAAAGCTGGTACTGGTACCTGGTCATAGAGTAAGGTCTTATTAGGGTCATTGATGAAAAAATGTCAAGAAGTGTATCACAGGTGTTGCTGAAGTGTGTAGGCATGGTTACATTGACGGCATACAACCCCAGAGAAGCAAAGCTATCTAAAAGATGATTCTCTTTCAAGATATTGCTATTGAAATCGCCGGCCAGAATAATGTCCGTGTAAGTCGCCGAAATGTCGAGATGGTATTGATTAATGGCTCATAGTCAATTGTCCTATTGGGTCTATATATACATCCAATAAGAATTTTCTTATTTTTCTTTGCTTGAAATTTCCAAAAGTAGATATTCGATGGGACATTCACTTGTTGTTTACATTTAACATTACATTTTAATCTAGTGTTAACATATATAGCCACACCACCTGCATGTCCAATACGATCAGAACGAAAAAAACAACATAGCCATCACATAATTGACAAGTCATAGAACTCAGGCACGAACCACGTCTCGACACACATATAATATCTACTTTTGAGTTTGTAAAGAGTAATCTAAACTCATCAATTTTCTTTAGCAAACTTTGTGCATTAATGTGGACAACTTTTCAGACCATTTCGCTGTTTTGCCAATAATTTTTAAGCATGCAACCGGTTAGGGAACTACCTATATCACCACGCATTTTTTTAAATTGAAAATTATAAGGGCGCAAACCTCAATATCAGCAGAGCAAATTTGTATTAAATTTAAATGAAGATATAGAAAATGAATGATGTAAGTAACCTAACTATTAAATCTAAGAGTAATAGATTAAGAGCGAAAGCTCTTTGGGTGCCTACTTTTTTGATCCAGCCAAAGCGCCAGTGGGGAGAGGCAGAGTAAGATGCTTGGAGGCTCGGCGGGTACGCTAGCTGGTGCTAATAGCAAAGTTTCGTCCATGCGTTCAATGCATTGAACGCCCCCTCTCTCATTACAGCGCACGTGCACTAGGCCTCGTCGAGTGAAGACTGCGGAGAGAATACGGTGCTTCTTCATTTTCATGGCCTCTTTGAAAAATGAGGTAATGCCTCTTTAAAAGCTGCTCATTTACATAAATTGCAGCTTCGGAGTCGAAACCCACGAACTGCAAGCGGATTTAGTTGTGTCTTGTTTTCGCGCCGATAAGCTCCTGATTTTCTTTAGAAGATCGATCTTCTCACCGGACGCATTCCAGTTTGACCACTATGACGGGATCCACATTGGTGTTTTGAGATTTGCGGGCCCTGGAAAGCATCGGATTCTTGGTGGAGGGGTCAGCTGGAGATTAAAACAGAGCTTGTTGAAGATCGCTCTTAAATTTTCTCCATCCACGTAGGGAACGCCGTGTATTCGCAGTTCACCGCGCTAGCTGCCATGTGGTTCGGCCGTCTGTCTCGCCTCTATGCCTCCCACTCTGTCCCCAGTGCGCGCAGTTCTGCAACTTCTCGGTCCAGCCTCTCGACCCGTTCACTCAGTCGATCTCTGAGAACGAAGATCGAACACCTCCTGCTCCAAGCCAACAACTCGGGCACCCATCTGCTTCACCTCACCAGCGATCGAGTCCAAGCGCTCCCACAAGGCTGCTGAGGATGCGCTCCCTCTGCCTCCCGGACATGGGACGCAATCAGGTCCGTCTGCTCCTGGAAGCGAGCCTTCAGTAGCTCCATCAGTTGTGCTGAAGGGGCGTCGGAGGGGCGCTCACTCGCAGTTCTGCATTATTCCGAGTGCGTTTTGTTGGCGGTTGTGCAGTGGCTTGGTTTTGTTGTTTATTGTTTTTGGTTTGTGATGTTTTCAAATCTCGTGCGTGTTTTCGGCGGCTGCTCGATTGTGCGCGGTAATTTGACGACCGTGTTTTGTTGTTGATTTTTATACCCGTACTCGAAGAGTAAAAAGGGTATATTGTATTTGTGCTAAAAGTGGATGTGTGTAAACATAGAGAAGGAATAATTTCCGACCATATAAAGTATATATATTCTTGATCAGCATCAATAGCTGAGTCGATATAGCCCTGTCTGTCCGTCCGTCCCTGTCCGTCTATCCCGTCTTGTTCGTCGCCCATTCCTCGAGGAGGCCAAAAGAGATAGAGCAACCAAATTTTTTTTCCAGACTGATGTGTTCTCTCACCCTAGAAAAGTTTAAAAATTCCGCCCCGCCACTTCCCGCCCCACAAAGGGCGCGTCCACAATTTGAAAAATAACAAAAACGAAAAATGCAGAATCATAGAGACAGCCCATATCTATCAGGGGCCAAAATCTGAATCGGATCGGATCATTAATATAGCCACATTAGAGGCAAATATACGAAAAACTTCGCTCCATCCCTTTCGCACTCACACAAAATCGACTAATTTTGGTTTTTGTATTTTGTGTAGCCTGGATCTCAGAGACTATAGAGCTTGTGAGCAACCAAACTTTTGGCCAAGACTCTGTGATAAACCTGAACAAGTGTATTTCCAAATTTCGCCCCCGCCCCTTCCGCCCCACAAAAGACGAAAATCCACAATTTTGAAGATAGAAAAAACTAAAATGCAGTATCATAGGAAATGATCGTATCTACCAGATTCCCGAATTGGGTTCAGATCGGATCATTATTGGTAGCCACAATGATCAAATGAACGCCAGCAGCGGGGGTTGCCCCCGCAACAAAATATACATTTTTATTAGGGTTGATGGCAGCAGCGCTGCAGCGGCTGCTACTGATTCTCTCACACACACACTCACGCTCAAACATGCTGCCTCGTGCATTGTACGTGTGTTGTTGTGAGAACTGATGTAGATGATGTAGATGTAGATGTCGATGACAGATGTAGCAAAAATGTAAAATGTAAAAATGATAAAACATTTTAAAAATTCCACATAAATCACATGTGTGTGTACTGACTGAGTACGGGTATAAAAGTAGAGTCGCGTTCGAAGCGACTCCGTACGTTCTTTCTCGTTTTTTTTTTTTTTGTTTTTGTGCCTGTGCTTTGGTTTTGCCTTATTATATGCAATTAAACGTAGTTTAAGTTGGCGGTTTTGTTTTTCTCTTTATTTTATTGATTTTACACTGCGGAACTATGTTTTAGCACGCAGATAAGTGTAAATTTGCAGGTTTAAACTTGTAATTAACGTAAAAACGACGGAGCGACACGCAAACAAATATCCAAAAAAAATTTATCGATAGGAATAAGGATAGGAAATTTTAATAATTTCTTATTAAAAAAACGAGAAAGAACGTACGGAGTCGCTTCTGAACGCGACTCTACTTTTTATACCCGTACTCAGTCAGTACACATGTGATTTATGTGGAATTTTAAAATGTTTTATCATTTTTACATTTTACATTTTTTGCTAAGCATCTGTCAGCGACATCTACATCTACATCATCTACATCAGTTCTCTCACAACAACACACGTACACCGCACGAGGCAGCATGTTTGAGCGTAAGTGTGTGTGTGAGAGAATCAGCAGCTGCCGCAGCGCTGCTCGCCATCAACCCTAATAAAAGTGTATATTTTGTTGCGGGGGCAGCCCCTGCTGCTGAAAATTCATTTGATCACAGGGCTACAATAATGATCCGATCTGAACCAAATTCGGGAATCTGGTAGATACGATCATTTCCTATGATACTGCATTTTTAGTTTTTTCTATCTTCAAAATTGTGGATTTTCGTCTTTTGTGGGGGCGGGAAGAGGGCGGGGCGAAATTTTGAAATACACTTGTTCAGGTTTGGTATCACAGGAGTCTTGGCCAAAAGTTTGGTTGCGTCTAGCTCTTTATAGTCTCTGAGATCCAGGCTACACAAAATACAAAACCAAATCGACTTGATTTTTGTGTGGGTGCGAAAGGGGATGGAGCGAAGTTTTTCGTATATTTGCCTCTATTGTGGCTATATTAATGATCCGATCCGATTCAGATTTGGGTCCCCTGATAGATATGGGCTCCCTTTATGATTCTGCATTTTAGTTTTTGTTATTTTCAAAAAATTGTGGACGCCACAGATGTGCGCCCTTTGTGGGGCGGGAAGTGTTCGGGGCGGAATTTTAAACTTTTTTCTAGGAGTGAGAGAACACATCAGTCTGGAAAAAAATTTGGTTGCTCTATCTTTTTTAGCCTTCGAGCAATGGGCGGACGGCCCAGACGGACGGACAGACAGGGCTATATCGACTCGGCTATTGATTCTGATCAAGAATATATATATTTATATGGTCGGAAATTTTCTTCTCTATGTTACACACATCCACTTTTTAGCATAAATACAATATACCCTATTACTCTTCGAGTACGGGTAAAAAAAGGAGAATAGGTTGTAAGCTGAAACATTAAGATAGCCTTTTAGTTTAAGATAGAATTTTTCAGATAACTTCTGTAAGTTCTGATTAAAATATACGGGCTAAACCAAGAGCATTAGAGTATGTATATAAGATATACATAAATGAATAACAATAAAACAGGCATAACAAAGGAAGCTCGGAACTCATCCTTTGTTCGATAGTTATCTGTTCCGAATTTCTTCGAAATAAATTCTAAAATATAGTAAAAGTAACTCCCATCAATGCGAACTTACGCGTAGCGAAAAACGTTACAGTAGAAACGATACTACATTTGTATATTCTTAATATAGTCGCACATACATATGTATGTGTCGATATAGTCCAAGTCGGTCCCGTCTAACCGTCTAACTGCAGACAGGACTCTAACATGAACCAGATTTTGAAAGTTAATTTCAAATTTATATTATCTTCCAAATAACTAGATCTGCCAGATTTAGCTCGGATTATTATTATATCCATAATTAAGAAAAATTTTTTCTGCTATCTCGCCTACTGCTGCGATCTCTCGTAATAACGGAATGCAAACAACTCAAAAGATTGCCCAGTATACAGCAATGAGTACCAGGTACCGAGTACTCTCGACGGAATTTTCACCTATCCACATAAAACCCACAATAATTGAATTCAACTGATTACATTTTATTGTAAGATTATTTGGCCTCCATTGATCAGATTTAATTACTTTTAAATAAGCTAATAATTACTATAGAATTTATTGGCGTATTTTTCTGATGGAACCACGACTACAATAGAGAACACGATAAAGGATAATATCCCTATAAATTAAATACATATATGTATATTTAGTTAGGTATGTAATTAGATAAATAATTATATCAGTAGATAGATCAGCAAATGTAGAGTTCGAACATTTCAGCTTATCCGCTTGTCTTGTTTTATCGTTAGTCGAGAATAAATATTATAAAGAGTTCTCCTAGAAATTCAGCAGATCCCAGCACTGGCTATGAGATTGCTAAAGGAGAGCGAACAAGTGCAAAGTGGCGAATGCCGGAGGAACGAATGAGCAGGCGATATTGGGGCCAATGAATTGGAAACGCCCGCCGCCTGTTATGCAGCGGACGGCGACCGGAGCCGAACTTTGCTGCATATTTTCGGGTGGCGAATAATTATTTATTCCGTCAAAAATGGCGCTGCGCCGTCAGGGGTGCCTGTGTGTGCGAAATTAAAGAGTTTTATTTAAATTCGCCACCGCACCGCAGGACTCTGGTGCTTTGCTAGATCGCGTCGGATAGTCCCCGGGCTGCTTTGGCGCCCGCTGGAATTACCTCGGCATTTTAATTCGCATTAACATATATTCATTTGCTCGTCGCTGCTGGGCGCAACATTCTGTTTATCCAGCAATCCAATTTCTAGACAAAAATTTGAAATTAGTTTTAATTTAATTCCGAATCGCGCCCGGATGCCTACAAAACCTGTAGTGACGGCATCGGAAATATGCGAGTGCAAATTTTCGAGCACACAAAACTGAAATAAATCAAAAGTTGGGCTGCTTCTTTCGGAGCGGAAAGCTTTTTTTAACCAGAGCAAGAACTCCAGCTAAAGCCGCAGCTGTCCCCGTCTGTAGGAGTTGTGGCCTAGGTGGACCTTTTGACGGTAAGAGCGGCGTCCTGGCCATCCCAACACTTCCCTTGCGGGGCACCTCGCAAGAACTTTCAATTATTTTTGCCAACAACTAATATTTGGCAATTTTCGTAAAAACATATATATAACCTTCTGTATATAATATGTATACACCTAAACACATACATACGTGTATACTGTTTTCCTTCGAAGCGCCAGATTTCACTTTTTATTGTTTCACCCTCGTACACAAATACAAAGACTGCGCCTACATGGGCCGAGCCCATAAAAAAAAAAACGCACAAATGCCAAAATGGGAATTTACTGCAGTGGAAGGCATAAATAGTTTATAAACCAGACAATCGAAAACAACTGACCCATGCACTAAAAAACTGAAAATAAGGCAGAAAAGGCAGACGGCATCAGGTCCTGGCAGCAGTATCCAGCCATTCCTGTGCAGGCATGAACGGCAGAAGGGGATTGCCCCACAGCCAGAGGGTTTGGCTGCTAAGCAGGGCGGCGCGCACACTATAAACACTCGATTTTTACAGCAGCAACAATAAAAAAATAATAAATTTTACTGCCATAATTGGTGCTACCCACAAGCAGCCCGATTGGTACCCTTGGTCTTGGGCGAACCAGTCGAGCATCCATACCACCTACGCCACACAAGCCGCACAGAACCCGTGTCGCTGCGATGGTGCGCGGTCCGAGAGGACAGAAAATTCGAGGCAGGCAAAACGAATTATGTGAAATATTTCCATGCTTAATATTTTACTCGGTGTCGGTGCTTTTGTTTTTCCTGCTGTCGTCCTGGGCTGCTCTGCTTTGTTGCCGCCGGGTGGGGTAGTGGGTGGGGCAGCTGTGTGGTGTGCGCGCTTGAGCAGGACACAGCTTCCCGCATCCGCATCCCGGATCAGCGCGATGGTCGTAGTCGCCATCCCAGCGCCTTTCTGCGACTGGTCGTGCTGTGGGCGCTTCCGCTGGCGTCCGCCCCGCCGCTGCTTTTCTACTTTTCAGCTAGACTGCGATGGCAGTGCATAAAATTTAATTAATCGCTGCAGTGAATGCGCCGTTAGTTCTGCTGGTTTGTACTGTATTATTTTTAAATTCGCATAAATACAGAAAGAAAACGCGCTCACACGAGCTGCGAGTGCTACCAGTCCTGGTGGTGGGGGTGGGTGGGTTCAGCCGACGACATTCGCAAGGATGTTGTCAGAAGCATGCGTCGCCATACGAGTATGGGCCTACAGTACCAATGGCCTGTAAGTCCTCTTTCTTTATTTCCGCTGCACTGAAAATATGAAACTAAATGCAACAATTTAAGATTTGATGGGAAGCTTCTCTGATATTTTTCAGTACTTTTTAAATTTAATTTATCTGTGTACAGTGCGTACGCGCACTTGCAGATAGATAGACTTGCAGATAGACTTTAAGGAAAAACAATAAGCTGGTTTAGTGAGAGGGGCGGAGAGTGGAGGGGTTCTGCAGCAGTTGCCGCTGTTGTGACTGCAACCTCACTCTCGGTTCATTTGCGCATTGGCCAACGCAAACAATTCGTTGGGGAAACTTTTCTCTTTTGATTTCTGTGCAAAGCTCAAAGTTTTCTGACCCTTGCAACATTAAAGAGACTCATGCCGCTCTGAATCGGACGCACAGTAGGATTCGGATTTGTTTTTATTGCCAGCCAAAGTAGAACTTTATTTGGCAAATGCGTCTAGACGGGACTCTGGGTTCCTGGACTCTGTGTTTTCGTACCACTTTTGCTGCCACCACCGCCGCTGAACAGTCATGGGGTAACAGCACTCCAGTGCCGTGTCGGTACGAGGGGGCGGCAATTTGTAGTAGCCAAAAGCGGGCTGATTTGTTGTATCGGTTTTTTTTCTTGATTTATTCATATTTAATTTTAATTTACCAAGTTTCCTGAAAACACTGTCGCGCCTGTGATTGACAGTTGCGCGTTTCAAACAAAGAATGTTGCAAAATGTCGGAAATGGCCAGAGGACAGCAAGGGGAATAATTTATCAAATCTGTTCATCACCCGCCCGGTATAATCTGTCTGTTCAAAGATTTATATATTTGTATAGTAATAACATTTTATCAATGAATTAACACGCTTGTGCTGAAAGTCAGGAAATCGATACTACGACAGATAGGTCCGTGGCTTCTTCACCCATAACTCGAAAATACATAGTCTTCTTATATCTATCTTGTCACACTGAATCAAGTGAATATATAACGGCTGATGTTTGATTGAGAAGAGAGCCAGATGAAGCGGAGCAAAAAATATGACGGATATATGGAAACAGGTCAAATATTTTAAAATTCGTATGCCATATATCATTAAATGGAGAGGTATAAACGAGAGGAAAAAATTAACATTAGTGCATAGCTGGCGATCGAAGTTTATATTTATATTTTGAATAACTTTTTATTCTTAAAGATGAGTGAAGATGACTGGTTTAATAGAGCCGTTCAGTTTTTTCCAATTATTATTTACCCATTTTAGCTTTTCCAATCACATTGACATACTTACTTATTTGTCAGCTTCGACCATTACTTTGTGCTAAAATAGAACACTACCCGATATAATTTTTCCGCTTCGTACCAAATCAATTTTTTTATACCCGTACTCGAAGAGTTGAGGGGTATATTGTATTTGTGGTAAAAGTGGATGTGTTTATGGACCAGCATCAATTTCGAATCGATATAGTCATGTCTGCCTGCCCGTCTTGTTTGTCGCCTAGATCTCAGAGACTACTCGTATAAGAGCTAGAGCAACCAAATTTCGTTTCTCATGTGAAATCACACTGAAATGCTTGATATTTTAGAATTTCGTCCCGCCTCCTTCCGGCACATTCAGCCAACATTGAAGATAGAAAAACGGATCATTATTACAGCCACAATGATGAAATTAACTTTCAGCTTGTAACGCAGACTACGAGTTGAAACGGCGTGTCGCGCTAACTGCGACTCACAACGTTTCTTCTCGCATTCGAGAATGATATGCTTAATGATAAAATTTAACTAATGCCATAACTTTTTAAAAAGAATTTTAGTTGCATTTTTGACTTTTTGTGAATGAAAACGATTACAACCACATGAAAGATACTTGAGTTATGTGAAAAAACTTAAAAACTTAAGTCTTATTGAATTGAAAAATAAAATTTTCTTCCTGATTTTCGGTTTGTAATTTCTAAATTTTAAGGCGAATATAAACGGCATCAGAATAAATATGTTCCAATCGTAAAACCTAATTCCGTAGACAATATGTTTCTCAGATCGAAATTTTGTAGGTCCCACGTAATGAAAAACGAGTAGCATTCAATCTCTAAAAGTTTCTGCATCTCTTACAGTTTTGGTGCGGAAATGAGTTTCCTAAATTGTATCTCGCTTATCGGAGCTCTGATAAGCAGTACAATAACTGCACAGCGATCCCCACTCCCCTTTCGCTGGGCACTAGGAACCTTGTTTGTGTGTACTCTTCGTTTTCGCACGGGTGTCTGACGTGGCCCACAGAGCTGAAAAGAGAAAACTAAAAATGCAAAATGCAGACAACAGGGGTATCTTAATTAGCCAACTGGAACTCGCTAAGTTTTGCAGTTGTTGCCGAAGTATAATTCTTCCGTATTAAATTAACTAACCATTGTACAAGTGGAAACTTCTCAACCGACCACGGCGACCGCTCCCCGAACGAATCAGCCACTCGCCAGTCCCTCTGCCGACGTAGCTGAGTGCAAGTAACAGGTAAGAGGCAAGAGGCCGATCAGTTGCAAGGCCGCCCAGACGGGTCGAGTCTATACTTCTGGTTACCAACACCACCACCTCTCATGAGCCCCTCAAAACAAGCTTTGTTCATTACCAGCAACAAATCAGACATTTAAGCACTTACAGTGCGCCCCACGGGCGGAAGACTGTCCCCGATTAGCTCTACAATGTCTTAGCCTTTTGTTTTGGGCATCAGGCTTCCGGAATTTCCAAGAACATAATATTGAAACAAGTGGAGAAAAGGCTGGTTACTTGTTGGTTAACAAACATCGCGTACGCCTTCCCCAATTGTTAACACATTTCTGTTTGAACATAAGTTAATTCAATAACAATACATCTACGGAATGGTTTTATTTTGTGTCAGTTACAGCCCAGAGCTGTTGGGAAAGGTTCGATCGAGCATCTACTCTACGCCGCATGCTGTTCGCCGCTTGCCGCCTGCCACTTGCCGCTGATATACTATATTCCATCTAGATGGCGGACAGGTTTTCAGTGAGAATGGCCCTACCGCGGGCATCACTTTTCCTTTTGAATGGAAGTCAAGGTCAGCGAAATACGCACGAAGCTGCCATCTGGAAGATCAAGTCAACTCAACAATATAGTGGCATAGGCCAAAATAACTTGTTTGACCGATCCGATCCGATCCGATCGGCTGATTGGGCGCTGGCGGTAGCGTTAGAAAAGAAATCATAAATATTTATACTGTCCCGTTGAGACTATTGACGCTCCGAAACCGGTGGCTGCGCATGGTTCGGGTACACATCGGCGTCAGTGCATAATTTTCCCATTTCGAACCGGTTTCATTTGGCAACATTTCGTCCGTCCCGGAATGGGACGGAACCGGCTAGCGTCTCGCTTTTGTCCGCACGAGTATACTCGTAGTAGTTGGTCGCATTTATTTTACTCATTTCTTTATCAGTGTCGATTCGGTCTCTTTGTGTGGCTAACCAAACAATCGACGATTACACTGCCTGCACTCTACCCCTTACCCTGGAGAATGCAATGCGCACTTACGAGTATGTACATGCATACATATGTATGTACTATATGTGCATAGTACATGCATGACGTTTGTTAAGCCAGGTTGTGACTCTCAAAGTTTTTTGTCACTTGCGAATCAATGATTTGCTAATTGTTCTGATTAATCATCTGTAAAGCATACAAACAATGTCGAATTTATAACAATATTAAGTTAACAAATAATGCGACATTGGTTGTAAACTGAAATTATATTGTATGTTTAATACGACAAAAACGTTTGGCCTGCATGCCTATTGTCGTTTTGCAGATTGTATTTGTAGTCGTGGCGTTTAATTTAAACATGCTTTTAGAGACAATGTATTAATTTCTCTCTGATTACACAGCATTCATTAATTAAACTTTTTGCGGCTCGACATCGAACACACAACAGCCCCGGGATGGATGCCTTTAAAATGCCAAAGTTTACTTCGACAGTGTCAAAACAAGTTTACCCGCATGAATACCCGAAACTCTGCGTTTTACTTCGCGAATTGTCCTTTTGCGAATCCTAAAAGAGGGCCAGGTTCGATGCCCAATTCAAGTCTAAAAACTCTTCACATTCACGTTCACAAATCTATGTACCCATCGCTCACTGTTTCCAAGAGCCGTAATATCTTCATAACATCTTTCTAATTTTATACATTTTCGACTTGTGCCATTTTTTGAGAGTACACAGTTAGTTTTATCATCGCACGTGGCGTATGCGCGATAAACATAATCTGATCTCCTGGAAGTTTGTTTTGATGCAGTCAACCCACATATCTAGCTGAGTAGAATGGCTATGCCTTGATAGCCCGCGTTGTGGGAGAGTTTTCGAGTATCAATTCGGCCGAAGAGCAACATCACGCTCTCTGGCAGTGCCAACGGCAACGGCCACAAAATAAGAATCAGCTACCGCGGAGTGGGTTCGTAGAGAGTGCGGGCTCAGGTTCGGTCTCTGTTTCTGTCTCTGTGTGTGTCTCAGTCTCTGTCTCGAGTCTTTGACATTAACGATCGGGGCGGATCGGGCCATCGGCTGTGGCAGTGGCAGTGGCAGCTCCGATGCGGCCTATAAAAGAGGCGCATTTAGAGCGCGTTGCTTTTTGAAGTGAGCTCAGTGTTAATTCGATAGCAAAGTTGGCTAGTTGTGCGAGCGTACGCGAACCCCGACCGATTCGATCCGATCCGATTCAAACAGAGCCGAAACACAGGCACAAACACACAGCCAGTTACGCTGCCCAGTCGACTCGAGAGGCAACTGAAAGCTGTTCATGAGTTCAAGACAAGTGATGTGGTCCCCGCCCCTGCGCCACTGCCCCTGCCACAGCCCATGCCACCGCCACTGCCACCAGACAGAAGCGGGATTAGTGGGTGGAAGGGACAGGTGAAGGGAGCAGATCAAGACTGCTGGTGTCTATTAAAATTCGTGTTGCAAGACGGCACCTGCTCGTAGTTCACCGCCCAAAGTGCTTGACGCGATGCGGGCGCATTTCAATCAGGAATTCGGAGTGCTGTGTCATCGGTAGTTTGGTTTGGTTTGGTTATTGATGTGGCCGGTGCCAGCGTAGCAAACTCTAATTGACAACAAAAATATACATACATACAATTTCAAAGACGCAGTGGTATGGGGCAACACAAAAACCCGCTTGAAACCAAAATTGCGGTCAAAATTCGTTTGTTCGTCTTATGTAAAATACCTGTTCGACCTGCCGGCGGTGATTGGGCGGGCGGGCTGCCGTTAGCCGCAGCAAAAGGAAAAACAATCGAAATCTAAAAATATACCAAAAACAGGCTAAGTCAGCTGGTGATTCCAAGCAGCAAGTCCCACCCAAGTTGCCAGACAGGGAAGCTGCGCGGCGACCCATTTTTCAATATACTTACTCGTATTGCTCGTGCATGGGTCCAGCACCAAAAGTGCACGCACAACTGCAAAGTAAAGCCAAGCTGTGTAACCAACGTAAAGTTGCCTCTGCGACCCGTGCCAAAACGGGGCGATAGCACTGCGACAGGGCGTGGCCACAGTGTACTCCAGCCTTCAGTGGTGTCTGTCACCAGTACCCAATTTTGGGAGCGGTGCGAGCTTCGGAATTTTCCTGTGAACTACATTTCTGCTTTCTTATCATGTCTCATGTTTTTAATTACACAGATGCACAGACATAGTAATAGGTCCACTTATAGTTTCCGGTCCAGCTGGGCCGAAAGTCTACTTCGATCCCACTATATATTGATATAGTTTCCGCGATCTGTCAAACGTTACGCTCAAGTATCTGACAATCATTTGGATAGTATTTCTGGAAGCATTGCCAACATTGGCGTTGAAAAGCTGGGCAATATTGCACACAACATTTTATAGGGAGCTATTTACGGGCTGGAAAGGTTTTGGCAGACAGTTTCTTTGCGCAGAAACATAATAAATATTGTTTGCTAAAAGGAAATTTTTTTGATGTATTTGTGCCAATATCAGGTACATTCGACTGCCACCTTGTACCCATATGATGCGTCTGTTCTACGTAGTGCACTTTTTCAGTCAAAAATATCTTGCATTCGGTCTTAGCTTAGCACAGTGCAGGCACTGGGCTGCGACGCTTCCTCAATTTAATTAGTACATCCGTGTTGCCTTACAAATATGTCTGTTTACTTACTTACGATCACTATCACTATCTTGGGGAAACATCAAAGATTAGGAGTCGTAAATGTTAGTTGTCTGCCTTCGAGGCTAGTATACTTTTTATTGAGGGCTAAGGCTTTCTTTTGTCCCTGACTTTCCGCTCTTACAATTTGTCTCTGCGGCGATCACTGTTGGCTTTATTGTTGGCTGTCGCATTATGTGGAAGTGGAAGAGAAGCCGTTTCGACTGTTTGCTCTGATAAGCTGATAAGAACGTGTTTAGTATTCTTGACGAATACCAACGCCGAGCCAAATGATTCATACCTCTGAACTGTGGCTGAGATTTGTCTACAGAGAGTACTTAGAGAGTGATTAGAGTGAATTTCTTCATGGGGTAGGCAAGAGTGACAAAAGAAATGTAAATGCCAATCAAAGAAACTTATTGAATCAATATCTGTCACGACTGTTTGACACGAGGTAACTATGGCTACATCGACTAATTGTAAAATATATCCTTTATAAACATAAAATGAACTTTTGCAATCCATAACGATATGCAGACAGGTGGCAATGCCCCAAAGATATCAGCATCACTAGAAACTAGTTATCCAGTAACTATAGTAGATTTCGGTTGGGAGTCGAATCGCTTTATGTAATCTAATGCTACCATTGATAGCGTTGGGGGCGGCGACTGCGGGGCCGCAGGAGATACCGGACGCCTCGCTAGGGGTTTCAGCACACAGAAAAAATAGGGGCTAGAAAATAGCCCCAGAGCAGAGCAGAGCAGAATGGAGCAGTCAGTGTTCAGGAATCTTGAATACAAGAAATTGCCATTTGTGGCAACTGAACCGGGCACTCATATACATACATATGTAAGTGCCTGGAGCCACCAAGTAAGGAGGCTCTCCAGATGGGAACGAGAACTTCAACTCGAACCGAATCAGAAACGTAACGGAGGCAGTGGGAAGCGGCGGTGGAGTGAGAGCAACCAGTTGATAACAAACACATACTGGAGCTCGCACCTATTCCCAGACATCCGTATTTTGCTTGGAAGCACTCCCATTCATATACATAATAGTCGTACACCTACCTACATGTATCTCATTATATTTGTATACCATTCGCTCGTAAGAAGTAAGGCCATCAATCAATAACAATTAGTATCACACATACATATAGCACTCATATACTCGTCCACGGTACACATATTGATTTGTTTCGCTTATCAAACCATGTCTTTTTCTTATTACAGATACCTTCTGGAACGTACACAACTCTCCAACTTCTCCCACACAAATTCTTTTAGCCAAATCATGTGCGGTGGTAACTGAAGATGCCGTGAGTCACCAAGAGGGAATCCATCAGAACTTGTTCGTTGACTGAGGTGCATGATTCGACATTCGCAAGTCCTCGAATCATTGGGATTGAAATGTTGGCTTGCATCTGGGCCAGACCAGATCTCAGCTCGAGTCCTATTGCGCAACGTTCGTGGACGTCGATGGCCCGTCCCGAATATGTCCCCAGCAGTTCCCTCGGTAATCGCCCACAGAGACATGCCTGGATCCGGCTCCAAGTCCGAGTCCAAACTGGTTTCAGCGGCTTACATGCAAATTTCCTCACAACTGGTTGGGCCCTGCTCATTGGTTTGACTCTTGCCAAATGTTTTGTAAGTTACTTCTTCTTTTTCTTTATCTGCATATTCATCCGTATACATACATATGTATAGTATTTATCAGGGGCTTATGTGCATGTGCACAGGTGAGGCCAACGATTTCGTGTATTGGCTGGGGGTTCGCACTGCAAACCAATCCATTCTCAACTCGTTAAATGTGCAATTTGACTTATTTCCCTGCAGGCATTTTTGCGTACCTTAACTACTTGACGCCCAAGTCCGTCTGGAGGTCCTGGATCTGCTGGTTACGGGCTTAAAGCGTCTGGAGTACCAAATGGATATGACTCGACAGGCGTTGCCATCGACTCACCGGACCCAGCAAGAACATTGTGATGTCAAACGCACGGGCAAGGGATTGGGTTCTGGAGGATGCCATTCTAGAGCGTACGCATGCACCTTTCCATCTGTGATAGCATCGGTTTTCTAATTGGGCTTTTGGGTTCGCCCTTGTGGGTATCTGCAGACTTTAGCGGCGGCGAGTACAATGAGCCAGTGATGACCTACATCGGAATCGCGCACACCCGCTGGGCGACGCACGGCGTGCCTTGTGAACGGAACTCGCATCCGCACCGGTCGGACGAGGGAAACGGATTCGTTGTGGTGCACAACGGCATCATCACCCAACCACAACGACGTAAAGACTTTCCTGGCCAAGCGTGGCTGCGAGTTCGAGTCCGACACCGACACACACGGAGGTGTTCGCCAAAGCTGGTGCACCACCTGTGGAAGACTCCATCCCACCCTACTCGTTCCGCGAGCTGGTCGAGCAGGCCATTCTGCAAGTGGTAGGGTGCGTGGAGAAAGTGGGCTCCGCTTGATTTACTATCTCTTTATCGTCTTTTCTTTGCAGGAAGGTGCCTTTGCCATTGCCGTGAAGTCCAAGCACTTCCCCGGAGGTGTGTGGCCTCGCGCAGAGCTCCCACCTGCTGGTGGCAATCAAGACAAAGACCCGCCTGGCCACGGATCACATTCCCATCCCATACGGCAAAGGTAATTGGTCTGAGACTTGCCGTGCCTCTGCCCCACCTTCCTCTGTCGCTATTAGTACGCACTTTCTTCATGAGCAATATCCTTTGTCTTCTATCTCTATGTAAATAACTGTCTGTGTCAATGTGCTCGTTCCTTCGTAATAAACCAACGCCGCTTCCTGCCCTACCGACGCTCCTGAACTCCCCTGAACTCGTGTCGGTACCGCCGTCCACTCGACGCTCCTTCCGCCCTGTCTGGTGGTGCCGATGCCGACCCGTAGATGACAAGTTAGCAGACCTCCGATCAAGGTAGTCCACTGACTTGCCCCTTAAGCTTATCAACCCTAATAACGAAGTCTCCAGACACGGGCTGCTGAGCTTCTTGGCTTCAGGGCTACATTGAGCCACTGAGCTACTGGAGGCCACTGGGCGCACGTTAACTAAACCAAACTAACAAAAGCTTTCCTTCCTCTTGCAATACACTCCGCTAACCAATACAATTTCGTGCTTCATGTCTCTCCTCAATTCAAGATTTTCATACTCGCACCACATAAGCTCGGACTATGGTAATTATATAACATTTGTTTTGTTCTCTGCACTCGTTTTAGACGCCGACTCAGGCAAGTCCCAAGGTAACTACTATTTTAAATACTTTAATTTGATTACGCAACTACGAAATCGCACACTCGCTTTGCACACCTGGTTTTGGTCGGCTTCTGGTGGTTGGGCTGGTGGACCACTGCCCCTGCCCACCACCGTTTTGTTCCGTAAACATGCAATCGAAATCTTTGGCTCAGATTCCAATGGGTTCTTTTACACATTTGGGGATCAAATAGTCGACAGAAGCAAACGTTTCAGTCCTCTCCTGTTTATTTTAATATATTTTTCTATATTGAATATTTATTTATCTATCCATTTGGCAGTACATTTTGTTAAAATTCGAACAAATTCAATTTTACGAAATTGTGCAAGGAGAGTCTTGAAATTTCCTGTCGGTATACTAAAGTGCTTATCGCATGTGCATTCCATAATCTGTCCTCGTGAGTCTGCTAAAAGAGAGAGGCAGGGGAAACGGGCAATGGATTTGAAGGAAAGTCTTTTAACTTTCAAGGCTTTAAATAAGAGAGCTTAATAACTTAGTGTAGACTCAGAATCAGACGCAAAGGGAAAAGGGAATGAGTGTTGTTTTTGTCTTTTGCTTGCCCGTTTAATACGCAGTTACCAGTTTCATTTTCAAAGTAGGTTTTAAGACCAATCGAAATCTGTACGAAAGTACTCGAATAAACTCGAATACAAGAATAAATGTATAAAATACATACATACAGATGTAATGGTTTTAGCATGTTCTGAAATTAAATAGATAATGTGGTCCCTCTTTCGCAATTATATTATTAGAAATAGTTATATTTGGCCATTAAGTAGGAGGCTAGCCTCCCCAGATGTGGGATCTGGTGGGATGCTTGGTGGCGAGCTTATGGGAGAAGGCCTTGGGATATTTGTGGGCAGCGAAATGAATGCAATTCTTGATATGATATATGATGATATTTCTACGTATTTATTTTCGTTTACCCGCTCCTGACTTTCCTTCCCCTTTCGCAAAACTCATTCCATACAAACACATACACATAATGCCACAAACACTCCCACACACAAAAACACGCCACAATGCACGCATTTCCACCCCCCATCGCCTTGTCCTGTCACCTGTCTCTGTCACCCATGGGCGCTGGTGGATTGGAACTGCAACACAACACAACACACAAAACACAACACGCAACACCATCAATGCCATCAATGCCATCGCCATCGCTGCAACGCAAATGCACACACGCCACACGACACATGCCACACGCCCTGAAACGAACCGAATCAATGTCAACGCCACCGAAATGCCAAATTAACCAAATAGAAATTCGTCCGCACGGACAAACTCGTGAATTGCCAGTGTTGCCGCGCCTGTAGCACCTCGAGTTCATGCCGCTGGAGGAGAAGGGCAGTGGAATATTTCTTTGCCTCGGACGCTTCGGCCGTGATTGAGCACACCAACCGGGTCATCTACCTGGAGGTAAGACAGACAACAAATATCTATCTTAACAGCCGCGACAAAACAGTTCTGATAGGCATTTTAGATAATTGATATACTTCATATATTCACAGGACTTGATGTAGCCGCAGTTCGTGACGGTACACTGAGCATCCATCGGCTAAAGAAGAGCCTGGATGATCCCGCACGCGCGCGTGAGATTACCACCCCGAAAATGGAGATCCAGCAGATAATGAAAGGAAAACTACGACTATTTCATGCAGAAGGAGATCTTCGAGCAGCCGGACTCAGTGGTCAACACGATGCGGGGGGCCGCGTCCGCTTCGATGGGAACGCAATCGTGCTTGGCGGCATCAAGGACTACATTCCGGAAATCAAGCGCTGTCGTCGCCTAATGCTGATCGGGTGCGGAACATCGTACCACGGTGCAGTGGCCACCGACAGCTGCTCGAGGAGCTGCACCGAGCTGCCTGTCATGGTGGAGCTTTGCCTCCGACTTCCTGGACCGCAACACGCCCATTTTCCGGGACGATGTGTGCTTCTTCATCTCGCAGTCCGGCGAGACGGCTGACACTCTGATGGCGCTGCGGTACTGCAAGCAGCGGGGAGCTCTGATCGTTGGCATCACGAAGACACGGCAGCAGCATCCGTCGCGAAAGTCACACTGCGGGGTGCACATCAACGCCGGGCCGAGATCGGTGGCCTCGACCAAGGCCTACACCTCACCAGTTCATATCGCTGGTGATGTTCGCGCTGGTCATGTCGAGGATCGGCTATCGCTGCAACAGCGGCGCCTCCGAGATCCTGCAAGCATTGTCGAATCTCGCGGACCAGATCTGAGAGGTGCTCAAGCTCGACTCCAAGGTTCAAGAACTGGCTAAGGATCTCTTTACCAGCACAAGTCCTTGTTGATCATGGCCGCGGCTACAACTTCTGCTACCTGCCTTGAGGGCGCTTCTTGGGGTGGCTCCCACAGTCGATAATGATGTCTATAGTTCTCGCTAACATATAGCCTGTTGCTCGTTGTAATTTGCAGAAAGTGAAGGAACCTGGCCGCATGTACATGCACAGTGAAGGCATCATGGCTGGCGAGTTGAAGCATCGGTCCCCGGCTCTCGCCGACGACTCCATGCCCGTCCTGATGATCGTGCTGCGCGATCCTGTTTAATACGCCGCGCGCATGAACGCCCTGCAGCAAGTGACTTCGAAAGGGCTGCCCAGTGATCATCTGCGAAGAGGGTGACGAGGAGACAAAGGCATTCTCCTCCCGCCACTTGGAGATACCCGCACACTGTCGACTGCCTCCAAGGCATCCTCACCGTCATTCCCATGCAGCTGCTCTCCTATCACATTGCCGTTCTGCGCGGATGTGACGTCGACTGTCCCAGAAACTTGGCCAAGTCTGTGACGGTGGAATAATAACTGCGCTCCGCGCGCCAGCAAAAAATGTAAATGTGTAAAAATGATAAAACATTTTAAAATTCCACATAAATCACATGTGTGTGTACTGACTGAGTACGGGTATAGAGTCGCGTTCGAAGCGACTCCGTACGTTCTTCTCGTTTTTGTTTTTTTTTTGTTTTGTGCCTGTGCTTTGGTTTTGCCTATTATATGCAATTAAACGTAGTTTAAGTTGGCGGTTTTGTTTTTTTTCTCTTTATTTTATTGATTTTACACTGCGGAACTATGTTTTAGCACGCAGATAAGTGTATATTTGCAGGTTTAAACTTGTAATTAACGTAAAACGCGACGGAGCGACACGCAAACAACATCCAAAAAATTTATCGATAGGAATAAGGATGGAAATTTTAATAATTTCTTATTAAAAAACGAGAAAGAACGTACGGGTCGCTTCGAACGCGACTCTACTTTTATACCCGTACTCAGTCAGTACACATGTGATTTATGTGGAATTTTAAAATGTTTTATCATTTTTACATTTTTTGCTACATCTGTCAGCGACATCTACATCTACATCATCTACATCAGTTCTCACAACAACACACGTACACTGCAGGCAGCATGTTTGAGCGTAAGTGTGTGTGAGAATAACAAGCGCTGCGAGCTCTGCTTATCAACCCTAATAAGTGTATATTTTGTTGCGGGGGCAGCCCCCGCTGCTGAAAATTCATTTGATCATTGTGGCTACAATAATGATCCGATCTGAACCAAATTCGGGAATCTGGTAGATACGATCATTTCCTATGATACTGCATTTTAGTTTTTCTATCTTCAAAATTGTGGATTTTCGTCTTTTGGGGGAAGAAGGGCGGGGCGAAATTTTGAAATACTTGTTCAGGTTTGGTATCACAGGAGTCTTGGCCAAAAGTTTGGTTGCTCTAGCTCTTATAGTCTCTGAGATCCAGGCTACACAAAATACAAAACCAAATCGACTCGATTTTGTGTGGGTGCGAAAGGATGGAGCGAAGTTTTTCGTATATTTGCCTCTATTGTGGCTATATTAATGATCCGATCCGATTCAGATTTGGGCCCCTGATAGATATGGGCTGTCTCTATGATTCTGCATTTTTAGTTTTTGTTATTTTCAAAATTGTGGACGCCACAGATGTGCGCCCTTTGTGGGGCGAAGTGTTCGGGGCGGAATTTTTAAACTTTTCTAGGAGTGAGAGAACACATCAGTCTGGAAAAAATTTGGTTTTGCTCTATCTTTTTAGCCTTCGAGCAATGGGCGGACGGCCCAGACGGACGGACAGACAGGGCTATATCGACTCGGCTATTGATTCTGATCAAGAATATATATATTTATATGGTCGGAAATTACTCCTTCTCTATGTTACACATCCACTTTTAGCACAAATACAATATACCCTATTACTCTTCGAGTACTTATAAAAAAAGGAGAATAGGTTGTAAGCTGAAACATTAAGATAGCCTTAGTTTAAGATAGAATTTTCTCAGATAACTTCGTAAGTTCTGATTAAATATACGGGCTAACCAAGAGCATTAGAGTATGTATATAAGATATACATAAATGAATAACAAACAGGCATAACAAAGGAAGCTCGGAACTCATCCTTTGTTCGGATAATTATCTGTTCGAATTTCTCTTCGAAATAAATTCTTAAAATATAGTAAAAGTAACTCCCATCAATGCGAACTTACGCGTAGCGAAAACGTTACAGTAGAAACGATACACATTTGTATATTCTTAATATAGTCGCACATACATATGTATGTGTCGATATAGTCAAAGTCGGTCCCGTCTAACCG
Source organism: Drosophila bifasciata (assembly GCA_009664405.1). Lineage (NCBI taxonomy): Eukaryota > Metazoa > Arthropoda > Insecta > Diptera > Drosophilidae > Drosophila > Drosophila bifasciata. Next base: position 32,524,789 of record CM019044.1, read on the forward strand.
TCTAACTGCAGACAGGACTCTAACATGAACTAGATTTTGAAAGTTAATTTCAAATTTATATTATCTTCCAAATAACTAGATCTGCCAGATTTAGCTCGGATTATTATTATATCCATAATTAAGAAAACTTTTTCTGCTATCTCGCCTACTGCTGCGATCTCTCGTAATAACGGAATGCAAACAACTCAAAAGATTGCCCAGTATACAGCAATGAGTACCAGGTACCGAGTACTCTCGACGGAATTTTCACCTATCCACATAAAAACCCACAATAATTGAATTCAACTGATTACATTTTATTGTAAGAATATTTGGCCTCCATTGATCAGATTTAATTACTTTAAATTAGCTAATAATTAGTATAGAATGTATTGGCGTATTTTTCTGATGGAACCACGACTACAATAGAGAACACTTTAAAGGAGAATATCCTATAAAATTAAATACATATATGTATATTTAGTTAGATATGTAATTAGATAAATAATTATATCAGTAGATAGATCAGCAACGTATACAGTTCGAACATTTCTTTGGAAGCATCTGCTTGTCTTATTTTATTTTATCGTTAGTCGAGAATAAAGATTATAGAAATTCAGCAGATCCCAGCACTGGCTATCTCAGAGATGCTAAAGGAGAGCGAACAAGTGCAAAGTGGCGAATGCCGGAGTGAACGAATGAGCAGGCGATATTGGGGCCAATGAATTGGAAACGCCCGCCGCCTGTTATGCAGCGGACGGCGACCGGAGCCGAACTTTGCTGCATATTTTCGGGTGGCGAATAATTATTTATTCCGTCGAAAATGGCGCCGCGCCGTCAGGGGTGCCTGTGTGTGCGAAATTAAAGAGCTTTTATTAAATTCGCCACCGCACTGCAGGACTCTGGTGCTTTGCTGGACCGCGTCGGATAGTCCTGGGCTGCTTTGGTGTCTGCTGGAATTACTCGGCATTTTAATTCGCATTAACATATATTATTTGCTCGTCGCTGCTGGGCGCAACATTCTGTTTATCCAGCAATCCAATTTCTAGACAAAATTTGAAATTAGTTTTTAATTTAATTCCGAATCGCGCCCGGATGCCTACAAAACCTGTAGTGACGGCACGGGAAATATGCGAGTGCAAATTTTCGAGCACACAAAACTGAAATAAATCAAAAGTTGGGCTGCTTCTTTCGGAGCGGAAAGCTTTAACCAGAGCAAGAACTCCAGCTAAAGCTGCAGCTGTCCTCGTCTGTAGGAGTTGTGGCCTAGGTGGACCTTGGACGGTAAGAGCGGCGTCCTGGCCATCCCAACACTCTCCCTCCTGCGGGCACTCGCAAGAACTTTCAATTATTTTTGCCACAACTAATATTTGGCAATTTTCGTAGAAACATATATATAACCTCTGTATATAATATGTATACACCTAACACATACATACGTGTATACTCGTTTTCCTTCGAAGCTGCCAGATTTCACTTTATTGTTTCACCCTCGTACACAAATACAAAGACCCTGCGCCCACATGGGCCGAGCCCATAAAAAAACGCACAAATGCCAAAATGGGAATTTACTGCAGTGGAAGGCATAAATAGTTTATAAACTAAGTGACACCGAAAACAACTGACCCAAGCACTAAAACACTGAAAATAAGGCAGAAAAGGCAGACGGCATCAGGTCCTGGCAGCAGCATCCAGCCATTCCTGTGCAGGCATGAACGGCAGAAGGGATTGCCCCACAGCCAGAGGGTTTGGCTGCTACAGGGCGGCGCGCAAACTATAAACACTCGATTTTCTTTACAGCAACAATAAAAATAATAAATTGTACTGCCATAATTGGTGCCACCACAAGCAGCCCGATTGCGTCTTGGTCTTGGGCGAACCAGTCGAGCATCCATACCACCTACGCCACACAAGCCGCACAGAACCCGTGTCGCTGCGATGGTGCGCGGTCCGAGAGGACAGAAAATTCGAGGCAGGCAAACGAATTATGTGAAATATTTCCATGCTTAATATTTTACTCGGTGTCGGTGCTTTGTTTTCCTGCTGTCGTCCTGGGCTGCTCTGCTTTTGAATTTGCGAGATGTCAACGCCAGACGCCAGAGTGTCAATTTACTACCCGAGTTAACGTCAACAGTCGGGTCGGGTGCTCCAGCTACAGCTCCAGCTGGGAGCTGGTATCGGTATCGATTGAGGTTTCTCGATGATTACAACAGTGGAGAGTCAATTTGTGCAAATTTTAGTCGACACGTTCGAGTATGGGACTCTGCGCAGGGAATACTCGAATCTCACATGCGTGCTCGACGGCCTGGCCTGGACGTCGTACCAAACGTGTCCACACGTTGGACAGGAACGATAACGGGGAGGGAGCGAAGCGCAAAACTTTCATTGGGTTTCCATTTCCATAGCAGGTGAATGTTCCTCGGGGACGGTGACAAATGCTTTCGTGAGTCCCAGAGCACGCAGCCCAAAATAGGGAAGTGGGCTGTTGGCTGTGGGCTATGGGCGCAGCAAATGGAAAGTTCGGACAGGCAACACTCTGAAATTATCACTGGAGGAAAGATAATTGAATATATTTGCAAAGTTATCTCATTTCATTCGCCCGACTATGAGTGCTGCGCGTAAACCCGTTTTAAATATGCAACAAAAAGTTAGCAAACTTCTTTCCAAAATAACTTTTGTCCTGCCAAGTGCGGACTTTGGGGGTGGAAATGGGAATGGAAAAGCGAATGGGATGACAATGGTTCTGGCAAATGTGTGGCCGCTTTTCCCAGTGTCCTTGACATCGTTGGAAGGCAGAGAGTGGGGACGTCTTCGAGGGATCAGGACTAGCCGAGCTAGGACCCTGTGTTTGACTGGGCCTCTGAAAACTTGTAGAGCCATGAATAAACGGGCTAGGCATGAGGCTTTCTACGTTTTTTCGTGCCACCTGAGAATATAAAGTTTCACCATAAAATCAAATCAAAACAATTCAAACGATAATTGTTATGGTTTATGCTTTTATTCATGAGAAACAAAAGACAAGGGGAGACCCCAAAAATGTCATCAGGATCCGATTCGAGGATTCTAGCTACTGTCGCAGGTAGTGAGATTGGAAAAGTTCCAGGCAGCGAAACTCATTCCTGCCCACCTCCCCATGCACGCAGTGGAAAGTCTTCTGGTCCTCGCTGCAGAATCCCTCTCCTATGCATAGCTATGATTGAAAGCCATAACGCAACACTCCCCAGTGCTGGAAAAACCGAAACTTTACAGTCACGTTCCTGGCCAGAAAATGATTTTCAGATCTCTTAATTTTCCCAACATGAACCCCAAGAGAGCGTGGCATTCGGTAGCTATACGTAGGAACAGACTTCTCCACTTTCACCCACATATTTACACTGACATATACCATTGTATGTGTGTACTCGTACTGCGGAGCATCTGTCGGCTGGCAGTTGTCACTGTGGTTCGAGTCCGTCGGTCGCTTCCGTCAATTCTGCTCTCAGTCCCACCATGCAGAGACAACCGCGTATCGGGACTCGGAACTCGGAACTCGAGTGGGAGCTGGAGTTGTGGACTAAAACGCACAAGTAGGTTATTTGCAATTCCAACGCAAATTTTGAAACCACTGCGCGCTCTGAGCCGGGAAACGAATGCAATTGGGAGCAGCGGTGCCGAGCAGCATAAACAAAGTGGCCAAGAAACGCCGAGAAGAGCACAAAACCAAATGAAAATACATTCTAAAGTATTCGGCGGTTTGCTGGAACATGCAGATGCAGACGGAGGCAGAGTCGCAGTCGGAGAGTCGGAGCCAGTCAGACACGGCATCTGGGTGCACGTCCCAGCTGTGGCTGGGCTGCCACGGCTCGAAAATTTCCATGGCTGCGTGCTGCTACACTGAAAACGGCAAGCACAACCCGCCCCGCGTTCCCCACAGACTCTTGTGAGAATAATGTCGCTCATACGCCCTGTTGGCGCTAATATTTTTCGAACTAATGAACCGTGCTGCGACGTCATGTGCGTAGCCACTTTCAACAAGTGTGGAGGGGCCGAGGCACAGTGTGCGCTCCCCGTGTTTGTTTGCTCACACTCACTACCCACACACATGTATTCATATGTACATACATACGTACATACGGTGGTACGTACACCTAGCAGTGGCTCGAAAGCAGTGGCATGCAAACATACTCATATTTATGTGGCCACGTGCTGTTGCATATCTCCGCCGAATATTACATACCACCGTACCACCGGCAGGCGGGAGGGATCGGGCCGGGCCCGTGCTTCTCATGCTTGTTATTCGAGCGGCCGAAACCCAAACAGCGATGCGTACGAGGGAGCAGGGTGGGGGACAAATATCTTTCGACACATGATGCCACAATGCTAGCCATGAATTCCATTACACGCATGCCGCAGAAAAATATTTCTGACAATTTCTATAAAAATCTTTTAATATATTTATTTGCTCGATGGATAGGAATCGGATTGAATTGATTGGATTTTATAGCGAAGGCTACAAAAACAATACCCCTATGACTTCTGATGTATGAATCTATCAACAGAACGTCCTTCAGAATCTCATATATGTATGGCATATTCTCTCCTCTTTTGAAATAATTTTGTATTATTTAATAGCTTTAGCCCCATTGACATTGCAGCTTTTAACTTGATCAGATCAGTGGTCCAACCAGACCACTTAAATTATGTATTTACCCGTTTGATTGCTGAACCAATCCTATTTACAAAATTAGTATTCTTAGCCCAACGCTCAGTGCGTAAGTAAGAAGTAAAATTATGAACATGGGCAACGCGATTTTATGAGTTTTTATGGGAGGCATAAGGAGTTATGTGCTCCACCATAACTCCCTGGTAAAAGCATATTTTCAGAGATTCTCTGGGGCTTCGGAACATAAAATAGATTTATTACGACAAAGTGGATTTTAGCATAAATCAGATTGTACATGAGAAATGTCGGGCTATGATTTCCACAAGACTGTAATAGATAATTTCAGCGTTAATGTAACATACATTGGAGGTGTGTCCTTCCATTCAGCACTACCCGTGCATGTAGCAGTTTTAAGCCATAAAATATTTACGAATGGCGAGAAGCTCTTCAGTATTTGTACTTGGTTTACGGCCATCGTAAATTGGGTGACCATAAAACTCTCACATCGAAACACATTTTAGTGAGGCCCCAAACGATTCGCCCTAATGGACAATGGCGGTGGAGACGCACTGCGTCGTACAGGCGCCAGATCGGTCCGGCGAAAGAAACGAGTGCCCCAATCTTTATCCGTGGCCACGCCACGTGCTCCCAAGGTCGCTCTCAAGAAGGACATGTGTACATATTTCCGTTTGTTTACTTGCACCGCCACCAAACTTGACAGTCAACTCGATTTCCACGAGACACGTGGCAGCTGGCAGTCCGTTTGGAAACTCTAGGCAGCGGTACATATACATATCTCCATTGGTGTAATGGCTTAATAATTTCGAGAGCTGATTTGGCAAGGGCCAACATTCGATGGCCTATGCCCAAGGTTAACTTGTATATTTACGGTTCTGTCATCAGGTCCAACCAGTGAAATATAAATGATGAAATTCAGAGAGTCGCCAGAGTTGGTTCTCCAATTAAGAACATTCGTGATTTTGTATACCAAAGGTATACCAAAGGTGGGCCAAAGCTAAAACAGCATGACTACGACTAGTGTAACTTTGATCAGATGTTGGCAAAGCACAGAAAGCAGTGTCAGCCGAGAATCATCAACTATCAGTGGGCAGTAAAATCAGTTTTTAAAAATCAGTGTCGAATTTAATATTGCTAATAATATTCATCGGACCTACCCGCCGCAAAAACTCACCAAATGTTCTACAAGGTATCCAAAGTTTGTTTTATAACTATTCTTTTTTTATATTCCAGTCAGAATGAGAAAACCTTCTGAGAGATCTTGATATCTATATATTGAGTTATCCAAGTTGTTCATGATTTATGTGTGTGCATGTTTAGCAAAAAGAAGAACTCTTAAGACAGCCAAGATCGTCGAGTCTGGTGTTCAGTTTTGAATCAAAGTGGTTCTGCCGGTTGGTGTTGATGGCCTTGAAACATTTGTTTTATTTGTAGCAACCCCAAGAGAATTGGTGCACGCGTTAGAATCTGTCTACTTATCTATCTGTATGGGCGAGGAGCTACTAGTATATATATTTTGTGGGTCCATCTTCTTCTTACAGATACCGGTTTTATGCTAATTATTAAGCAACAAGACGGAAAACCACTCGGCAGACGATGGACGCACAGAGCTAGCCATTGTCATTATCGTCAATGTGCGACTAGTTTGAAAACATTTCCGCACCGAATAAAGCCAACGTCGACTGCACGAGGGGCAGAGGAACTCTTACTCACAATAATATTCATAGAACTAGCTCAATGGAGGTGCTAAAGTTTACTCTTGACGGAACACATTTAAGACTAAGCTTTAAATTTAAGCGCAGATGCAAAACTACCTACTTCCGAATGTACTACAAGTACATACTCGTAAGTTGGAGGTCTTTGCTAAGATTTAGGCCAGAGAGGAGGGCAAGTAATAGGTGCCTACTGTGCTAGAGACAGGGCCGAGGCCGGGTGTCGGAGACGTATAGGAGTAGCCAGAGGTTGCTCTCGTCGTGGAGCTGATCTCTCCCACCTCGGTGGTGCTCTCCCCTGCAATCACTTCTGTCGTACTGGTCGAGACTGGGCGGCCGGGATGTACTGTCGGCTTTGGCGTTTCGATATCACCTTCTGTGGTTGTCGTGTAGACGGTTTGAGTGGTTTGAGTAGAGCTGTCTTCCGGAGTAAAGTCTGTGTTTACCTCTGTGGTGTGGTACGTGACCGGCCTCGCTGTGGTTGTGGTTGTAGTGCTGCCGGAGAAGGACACGAATTTGTTGAATCCAAAGCCGAAGCCCCCGCCTGTCGTCTTGGCCTGCAGCACGCTGTTCAACAGCTGAATTTTGGTGGATATCAGGTTGGAGATCAGCTGCTGTGATACAATGGGCGCGGCTGTCACCGTACTTGTGCTTCCGTAGGAGTAGCCACCACTGGAGGCACCTAAGCGATGAGAACAGAACGTTACTTTGTGGACTCAGTCCCTGTAATGGACGGCTGGATTACCACTGCTCGGCGCGAACACCTTAATGAAGATCGGCTTGGCATCCGCCATAGAGGCTGCACTGCAAATGAGCAGAGCCAAAATTGAAATAGTTCTGAGCATGTCGTCGGAGGGCACGTGACTGTGACTGGCCCCGCGAGACGACGTTCTCTTTATACACCACGACGACGGGGTCGGAGATGCTCGTCTCGGAGATGCTCAGCTGTTTTGTTGTCATTCTACGATTACTCTGCGCTTGGCTCTGTGCTCTGTGAGTCCAAGTGGCTGACAAACATGATTCAACTGTCGATGTCAGCCAGTGGTAAGTGGTTGGTAAGCAATCACATCCAGTAATTCTTCTTCAATGTGTTGGGCTAACAGTCCGATGCAGAGAGCGGGAGCAAGCTTAGTTCCCAGCATTCGCTTTCGTCATGTTATTTAACACCTACAAAGAGTATGCAAATATCGAAACAACTTCAACTTGTTCGCTGTTTTAACGAAACAATCTGAAGTTTTTGACAGATCCAACTCAATCAAAAGCTCTCACGCAACTCTGTCGTCAGTTAGTTATCAATGTCTTAGAAAGTCCTCTATGACTTCAAAAGTAACTCTGCTATTCACAGGCAAAACGAATCAGAGTCATCCCAATTGTGCTTATTGGTTTCTGCAATCAGTTTGCACACCCAACTGAAAGCATTCACATATTTTGTATAATTTTTTCTCAGACTGTGCTCACATTAAATCCATGGATCGCTGGTTCTAAAAAGAAGTCCCCATTGTTATTCCCTTATGCTTATGGCATAGCATACTTTTTTGATGAGAGTGTCAGAGAGAATTGTCAGAGCTGCGTTCTGGGCACAGCACACCAGGGACAAGCTGAAGGACCTGGGCGTCGTTTGCAAATTGGCAAGCCCTCTTGAGAACTGGTTTCACATGACGCAATTATCTACTGGGCAAATACTACCAGCTTATCCAAACTAACTCACACATGTACATATATAAAGAGCAAATACTACATATGTGTATATGTACCTAGATATATATATAGTAGGTACAGACGCGAGCCGGAGGCCTTCTATTCTGATTCGGTCGCTTACATATTTATACAATAGACACATAAGTAGTAGTTTTATACTTTATGACAGCCGATGCCGATGTTTGCCTTAGAGCTCAGGCTCATCCCAATGAGCCGGCCATAAATCGTTACATCATGAGCTCCCTCCAGTGCGCCCATGCCAGTCCGCTGGCACTGGTAAAATATTCAAAGTATTGCCAAACACTTGCCGGCTTGAAGTATTCATGAGTGCCGGCCGACTGTGTGGGTGTATTTATTTATTTGCTGCTGCCAGAATTATATGTTTGCATTCATTTATGCAAACAGCATAGGCCTGAGCCCCACACCAAGAACGTGAGTGTGAGTGCGGGTGCTGGTGCCAGAGAGGGTGCGGACGGAGCGGGTGTGCACCGTCCATAACAGTAAATTTTTATTGGCAACACTTTGACTCGTAAAGAAAAACGATGGCCAACGCCTATTCCGGTTCATACATCCCGATACCCCTGTTCACAGGGTCCTGCCTGATCCGGACAGCAGCGCAGCGGTGGGCTTTTAATAATTTAACCACTACTATTTAGTTTCCATTTCCGCAAAATGCTTTCGTGTTAACGCCTCGAATGCAATAAATAAGCCAGTTCGGCCAACTTTAACAAAACAGCAGCCAAAACAACGGCACTCCCGCCCTGGCCACACTCCTGCATGAGGCCCAGTACATGTGTGCTGTAGGCGGTGGACTGAGGGCTGTGGGCGTGCAGAAAGCAAAAACAAATCCCATATCCCATAATGTTAACTCATAAATATTTCACTTTATTGCGCAACCTCAAACAAGGGTTACGGCCGCTCGGGCGCTGGCGAAGTCAAAAAATGCTTCATAAATTATTGGACGGCTCACACACTAAGCATTTTCTTTTTGGCCCCTCCCCAGCACTCCCTCCGTCGGACCGAGCTTCGAACTCCGAACTCCGAAATTCTGGGCAATTTCCATATCAATATTTGCATAGCCGACAGTCGTTTCACTTTGATTTCCGAAAATTTAATTCGTAAATGATATCAGAGAAGGGTATCCTGCTTATCTGGATTCAATTTATTTGTTTTCGGTAAGTGGGGATCACTGTAACTGCAACGTGCATAAGGAAACTCATTTTCTGAGTATCTCATAGCTTGCGTCCTTGCTTGCATACACGGTAGCGGTTTTTATACCCGTACTCGAAGAGTAATAGGGTATATTGTATTTGTGGTAAAAGTGGATGTGTGTAACATAGAGAAGGAGTAATTTCCGACCATATAAAGTATATATATTCTTGATCAGCATCAATAGCCGAGTCGATATAGCCCTGTCTGTCCGTCCGTCTGTCCGTCTGTCCGTCTTGTTCGTCGCCCATTGCTCGAGGGCTAAAAGAGATAGAGCAACCAAATTTTTTCCAGACTGATGTATTCTCTCACCCTAGAAAAGTTTAAAATTCCGCCCCGCCCACTTCCGCCCCCACAAAGGGCGCACATCTGTGGCGTCCACAATTTTGAAGATAGCAGAAAACTAAAAATGCAGAATCATAGAGAAAGACCATATCTATCAGGGGCCCAAATTTGAATCGGATCGGATCATTAATATAGCCACAATAGACAAAAACATACGCAAAAACTTCGCTACATCCCTTTCGCACTCACACAAAATCGAGTCGATTTGGTTTTTGTATTTTGTGTAGCCTGGATCTCAGAGACTATAAGAGCTAGAGCAACTAAACTTTTGGCCAAGACTCCTGTGATACCAAACCTGAACAAGTGTATTTCAAAATTTCGCCCCGCCCCTTCCGCCCCACAAAAGATAAAATCCACAATATTGAAGATAGAAAAAATAAAAATGCAGTTTTGTAGATAATGACCATATCTACCAGATTCCCGAATTTGGTTCAGATCGGATCATTATTGTAGCCACAATGATCAAATGAATTTTCAGCTACGAGCTGTCCCCTTCCCTTGCGCCGTAAGTCATTTATTGCGGTTGATTGTCGCAGCAGATTCTCTCACACACACACTCACGCTCAAACATGCTGCCTCGTGCAGTGTACGTGTGTTGTTGTGAGAACTGATGTAGATGATGTAGATGTAGATGTCGATGACAGATGTAGCAAAAATTTGCAATGTAAAACAGATAAAACATTTTAAAATTCCACATAAATCACTGAGTACGGGTATAAAGTAGAGTCGCGTTCGAAGCGACTCCGTACGTTCTCTCTCGTTTTATTTTTATTTTACTGTCCGGCGATTTCCGCCAAACACTGCCAGTATTCCAAGATCTACGGCTGCCGACGGAATAAACGCTTGCCTCAAATCATCGAATCTATGGCACTATGTGAAGAAACTGCAGCTGACAACAAACATGAGAGTTATATTGCTTAATGATACATCTGCTAAAGATTTCTCGGAGCAATTGCTGACTATCGGTAATGGTCAAGTACCTGTCGATGAATCGAGCGGATTGATATCATTTTCAAATAATTTCTGTAATTTTGTCTCATCAAAAGACGAACTTATCAACAATGTACTTCCAAACATTATTTCTAACTAAAAAATAATGAATGGTTGAGTGACCGAGCAATTTTAGCGGCTAAGAATAAAGATGTAGATGACCTCAACTACATAATTCAAAATAATATCATTGGAACAATGCATCCATTCAAATCTATTGACTGGGTCACAAAAGTAGATGAAGCCACCAACTATCCAATTGAATTTTTAAACTCCTTCGATATGCCTGGCTTACCACAGCACAATTAACGCCTAAAGGTTGGCTCCGTAGTAATCATGCCTCGAAACATAAACCAACCAAAACTGTGCAACGGTACGCGTTTGGTGGTAAGAAAATTGATGACCAATTTGATTTACGCGACGATACTGAAAGGAAAATTCAAAGGTGAGTAAGTTCTCATTCCGAGGATCCCGATAATCCCAACCGATATGCCGTTTGAATTTAAAAGACTTCAACTTCCGATCCGTCTTCATTTGCCATGACCATCAACAAATCACAAGGCCAATCCTTAAAAGTTTGTGGTTTGAATCTAGAACATCCATGTTTTTCCTATAGTCAATTATATTATAATTCAATTATATACCGACTATATATTTCATTTGGCTCCGTCCTCCAATCGACGCACTCTTCACATACCTACATACATACATGTACCACATGATGTTCTGGAGGGTTTATCCTCGAATTTCAGGGTCAGGTTAGGTATCAAGTCTTATTTTGAAACACTGAGCCCAACCCCCACATATGCCATTCATCGAATTTTCTTTTTAATCTATCCTTGGAACGCGCTTGTCTCCCAGTGATTGTAAACGAATCCTAAATTACATGTGACTCTTGAAACCGAGGTGTCGAAGCCTTTCGAGTACTGGCAACCTGGAAATCAGTTTAATAACTTCGTCGATACATAGTTTTTTAAACATGGATCGAACTTGATCTTGAATCTGGATCAGATCGGATTGGATCGCTCACACAGCCTGCCTCGAGCAGCTTGCGCCCTGTGGCGTTGGATAACGAGCTGAATGTAGATGTAGATGACAAATGCAAAAAATGTGAGCAGCTAAAATATACTTGAATGTGGCTGACTGAGTGTACCGGGTATAAAAGTATTGGCTTGGCTTTAGACACTCCTCACAACATCACTCATCACCCCCTCGTTTCCACATATCGACGCTTCACTTACCAAAGTATAGCTTAAGCTTATCTCTTAGTGAGCGCCTAAGACAATATAAAAGAAGAGCTGACTAACAGTGAGCCTGTCGATGCAGTGAGGGTTGCCAATGCCAAGGACGAGGGCTGAGGACAGACACAGATGCAGATGAGATGCCTTGCCGCAAGTTCACGTGTAATGTTTTGATGGTAAACACGAATTATCGGGAAGAACTTTAGGACGCTTACTGCCGGGTTACGGCGCAGCGGCCGGCTGGAAAAAGTAAAAGTCAAAGGGAGCACAATGATGTTACTTTTTCGCAAATAACGTAATCGGAAAAGTTTCCAAGTTTTGCCTGCTAGTTTTCATATTCTTCTTTCGACCGGCTGCGGCTCACAACTTATTGAAAAATGCCATTCAATTGCCTTGTTACCAGGAAAAGGAGACCGAGCCCCGGGTCTGTGGCGGTCTGCCAGCAGAGTTGCCAAGAATGCGAAGATGGCTTTGGCGCTGGCACGGGCACTGGCACTTGGTGCTTCGCTGTCTCCGTCCGAAGCCCCATCGCATCGCATCGCCCCGCGGCTGCGAGGCGGCAGCTCGACTATTTTTAGCGTATTGTATTCTCTTCCATTTGCAACGCCTGCGAAAAGGAAAGTGCGATATTGGCACACCATGCGACAACCCTGGCCAGTCCCAGGGGCCGGCTGTGGCCGGGACAGAGCTCCGAGGAGGGACGGGACTCCTGGCACTACTGGAGCTTCAGCTCCAGCTTCAGAGCAAAAGTGATGGCCGAGCCATGGAGGGACGTCGCCGATGTCGTTGTAGTGGAAAAATACCATAATGCTACAACTACAAACAAAAACAGCAAGCTGCGTAAAAGTTTTAAGTGCTTTTGAACATTTTGACAAGTTGACTTTTGTTGGTTTGAATGGAACCAATAATGTTCCAAAGAAAACTTATTTTCCTGACATAATCAATGAAAACATCGAGCTCGATTGAGCTGAGATCCGAAACGAGGCTTGCACCCCAAAACCACTTCAGACTCCAACTCACCCTCGGGGCTTAGGCATAGGGCATACATACTAAGCCCGGGCTTGTGGCATGTGGCTGAGCTCTCTACCTTTACGAAGCAATTACACTGCACATTCCCATTTGAATCAAGTCGTTCTTTATCAGGATTAGCTTAGGCTCTGACACTCACTCTGCTACTCACTGTAGCAGCTACATATGTAGCACTATGGGTAGTGCAGTAATTTATTGTTATACTTAGACATACTTTGGGACAAATAAAAATATGAATTTCCTTAATTTATCCCGAAATCATTCAACTATTCGATCCATCCTTAGCAGTCTGTCTGCAAATATCCTTGGACATTTGAGTTCGAAAGCAGCTTCCCAGTGAGCTGCTGCTCACTCGTAATTAATAATTAATAAACCAATTAGTCCTCGGCAAGGGCAAAGGCAAAGGTAAATACATACATACATGCAGGGACGAGTATGACTGAGCTCCGCAGTCGCCGAATCAACTAAGAAGCCCAAAGACGGCGGAACTGACTCGTACTTTTAATGGCAATAAAAGCGCAAGTATATTGCAAACGAGCAGCAAACTACCAAGACCGACTCCCCGCCCCCACTACCTGCCTCTCACGTCAGCACCAGTTGCTGCGTTTGAGCAAACAGACGTGAAATTTGTGGAAATGGCTTCCTATGGGAATGTTTACATCTGGAATGAATTTGCAAACTCTGACAGTTGCTCGCATTTAATGTCAGTCAACGAGTCAGCGTCACTGTCAGGTGGGCACTGGCGCTGGCACTCGCAGAACAGGCGGACAGGGGCAGGCGGCAGGCAGTCAGACAGTCAGACAGTCAGACAGGCGGGAAGGCAGTATATTCGCGGGCGGGGAAGACTTCCCTTCTCCTTCGGTTATTTAATCGTGCACCATCCGACAAGTTGAAGGGTGCGATTAATTTAAAACCTGCCCATTTCTCCGATTTCCCTAGAGCTGGAAGCTGAAGTATGGCCACGGATCATGGCTTTGGCGATGTGTCAGACATTCATCCAAAGTTCTGTGGCCGGAAAAGGCGCTTGGCAACTGTCAAAAATGTAAAGTACCCACTCAAGCGAAAGATCGTATCACGTATGAAATCCATTAGGGCTCTAGTCGGACAGCACACGGCCCACGGACTGACGCATTGACATTCATGTCCGCGAGCCTCAGGCACCGCCCCGTTGCCAGTCATTCGAATTTCCATTACTGTGAATTGGAATAGTATGGCAACTCATCTTGCCGGTAATCGAGTGCCTCATAACCGTAACCATCAACGTAATGATTTGACATAACCATAACCTCCAATACCAATGCCAATACCGAGCTTGAGCACGAGCCCAGGCCCGAACCCAATCCAGATACTCACGCGACCAAATAAACGGCACCCAATTCCGACTGCCGGTTGCCCATTAACCACAAAACTGCTACTTTCCATTCTCACACCCCCATCTGCCACCGTTTCGGCACGAGTATCTCAGGCGCAGCAGTTGCAACTACATACCTGGAGGGAAGCACAGACTGGCCGAGGGACGCATGGAGTTGGCAGATGTTTAGTCTAATTTATTTATTTGTTGATTTGATTGCCATGAGGCCATAGCCAGAATCGGTCGGCTGTTAATCAAAATCGCAATCAACGGAATGCTGAGAGCATTCCCCAGGCTGATCATTCCAGCAGCCCCCGTCCCAGAATTGTTTGGAGGAGGGCTTCGGCTCTCTGTGGCTTGCTGGGGGGTGCGGTAATCGGTCTGGAGGGTTTAGCTGAAAGTGAATCAAGTGATAAATCTATTACATCCCCATTGCAGCGATTATCTCCTGACATCACGCACACAAAGGGACTGACATAATTTGTTTGGGTTATTCCCATCTGCTCTGGCGCCGACCATTCATGGCCAGAACGCAAACATTTCTGCATGCAAATTCTCGGCTGCGTGTCCGTATGAATTCACGTACTATTTATAGTACTCCTGTTTACGTTTGCGGGCATGAATATACGTACATATATATGCATATTGGCGGGTCCCTGCCTGCGTTTGACTCTTGCTCATTTGGTTCATTGTCGCCGATGCTCATTAGACCCACACTACAACCCAGGCCACTCGCTCTTTAAACTTCGCACCCCTGTCTGGCTCGGCCCCGCAGCTGGTGTTTGTGGAGCACCATATGTGGGCGGAACCCACCAATGGACCCCACCTAGACGATAACTTAGCAATGCCACCGCCAGAGGGAACAACAAATTAATTAGGTTGGTCTATTAAGAGCGGCTCCGGAAGGAAGCGGAACTGCATTCCATGCAGCAAAAATGAGAGATCTCTGCCAGCAATTGCTCGCTCGGTGGCCAAATGAACTTGCGTTTCGTGCTGAATATTAATCAGATTAGGAACCAGCGAATCTGGAAGGGTATGTGCACCTTCGCCACCCAGGTGATAGGGAACAACCGCGCTGAGCACGTATTAAATCCAATGAGGTCGCATTCATTGGGTAAAGTGATTCCGTTATGCAGTTCCTGTCGGAAGGCTGGTGCCGATGGACTGCCAATGGAGGTAGAAGCCACACCGAGTCGGGTGCAGCCGCGCAGTTAGGTTAATTTAGTAGTTAACGGCATTCAGCTCGACATTTGTTGGTTTTATTAATCAGTCTCGAGTGCCGGAACATCGCCTTTGGGCCAAGAAGTGCACAGCAGTATCGTACTATCCCGTTTCGAAACAAACTTCCCATTGTATTTCCCCTGCTCAGCAGAGCACATTAGCCGCTCGTCTCATCCTGCTGAATGCAGACTGCAGAATGTGCCTGTGCTCCAGCTCAGCGCTTCGAGTTTCAACTGCTCATTAGCTGCAATTACGGCTAATTGCATTATGATGCACTGGACTGCACGGTACGGCGGCAAGGCTGCGAAAGCGGCAGTTGTCGGCAAGCAAACAAGCAAACTGGACATCCCCGTTTTGGCAGCGACAAAACAACTGGCAAACTAACAAATGGTCCCAGTCAGTTCGTACTGATTGAGATTTCATTACGGCCCCAATTCAATTCGATTAAGTGAGAGACTATTGCGCATAATTAACAAGAAATGAGCGCTCGACTATAAATCTATAAGTCTGTAAGGGCTATAAATTATCCGCTGCATGCACATTTGCATGCACACGCGCTAGATTATGAAATTATGTGGCACGTTTCACTGCGAGCATGACAATAAAGATACAACACAGGCACAATGAGACTAATCGAAATGGCAATTATCGGACCCAATTCGGAAGAGTGAAACAAGAGAAGAAGGAAAGAATTAACAAAGACTTTGAAACCTTTCAAGTCACACAAAGTATAAGTATTGCCGTCAAGCCTGAGAACTAATTGTTATATGAAGGTGCAAAATGAGTCATGAAGTGATTTTAATATTTAAGGGCTGGACACACAGAGTGCTTCGGAGAAGACAAGTAAATAGATTAAATTATTCATATCGGTAGTCAATACTCACAGCGCCACAAAGTGTGAAGCAGAGAGTAAGCTGAATTACCATAAGAGCCAGTGCCAACCGAACAAAGACTCGAATTTGGCAGGTTTCGGGCAGGACTCAAATGCATTTTAGCATCGAACTTATTAGGATGCCAGTCACAACAGAGCAACAGGGATACACACCATACTCGTACATGTTGATGCTCAGCATGTAAACAGCTTTGCCAATACATTTACTATATTGTTTCAATTGGGCGAAGACCGAATAATCGCTTGTTCCCAGGTCGCAGCCGATTCACAATTCATTTTTCACGTCCGATTTGTGAAGTCGGATAACAATGGGAAATTAGAAAAGTTGCAGTGCACTCTTTCATCGCAAACTAAATGAGTTGTAATTGATTGGGGCTTCACAAATACGGGGAATCGAATGGATCGAACACAAAAGCACAGCCGAATGACTGCGATTGGCATCCAATGGGATGGGCATAAGTATATGTATTTAGGGTGGGACTCGGATCTCAGATCTCGGATGTGGGAGTTGGGAGTTCACTGGGCGGGCTGTCTTTTGCAATTTCACACGTCGACAAAAATAAAATTTAATTTATACGCCATGCCAAAACACATTTCAAGCACACATACTCGAACACCCCATCCCATCAGCAGGTCGAAATGGAGAAAACCAGGAGCCGGAGCGGATGCTACGGCGTGAGTATTGTTGTCCCGGTGTTCGAGCCAAGAATCCGAAAACAATCCGAAGGCTCACTGGACGCTTTGTTTCAGCCAAAGGCAGTCGCAGCCAGAGACACAGAAGTGCAGAGCCGACACACAAAGGCCAGTCCGAAATGAAATTTCGATATGGATTTGAGCGCACATCGATAAAGATTTATGTCTTCTTGGGAGCCCCGTTCCCGGCCGTGCCATAAAAGAGACGTTGGGTCGCGTGGGCGGAGGGACAGAAATAGATTGCCAATGCTGGCTCACATCTGCTCGGGAACGAGTATGTAGCCAAAGGAGAGCTAGCTGGCTGCCTATTCCTGCAGAAATATCACAGACAATGAGTCGAAGATACACACAATCCTCCTGATGGAGGCTCATTTAATTTGATTTACCAAAGGAGGCGAGGACTTACCAGAGGAGAGGCCGGAAGCAGAGCCATGCCAGATCCAGCGCCAGAACCAAAACCAGAACCAGAACTAGAAGCAGACCCAAATCAGAAAAAATGCGTCGAATCACCTTTTTGCAATAACTTCAAAGATGCAGGCCACGAGAACATCGGGGGAATTTGTAATTTCTTGTCGCTCGCAAATGCGGGATGCGATGCGATGCTTGATTAGCATTTCGTTTTGGCTCTGCCCCTGCACACGTCTCTGGTCTACAAGCCATGAATCATCCGACTGGCGCGCTGATTAGCAAACGATGATGATTAAAAATGCGCCAAAATTACAAAGTGGACTCCGTTGGCCTGTCCTGCCACCTCCTTTCCCATTCCATTCCCTTATTGGGCGGGCGACTATCCTATTCAGGCCATGGCACGTTCAGCATTTTGATTTGCTGGAATTTTTCATAATTAGAAGTCAGTCAAATGTCGTGAATTGCAAATTGCAAACTAATTGAAATTCTCTGTCGCCCAGCGGGCGGGGGGTACGTTGGAAAGATGGTAGATGGACAGATGAAAAGATGGGCGAAAATATGTAGCAGATTGAGTGACGTAAGGGGCGTGTGGGAGTGGGCGTCTGGGCGCACAAGTAGCAGAATGCGTGTGTGCCGCATTTTTGAATACTCCACAACAGTGGGATGCAGTTTCTGGAGATGCTCCCGGCCTTCTGCAAGCCACTCGGCCCTTCTTCGTCTGATCTCTCATGGGTAATTTCACTTTGTGTACGCAATGGGCGAAATATTGAGCGAAGGGAAACTGCAGCAAAGTTGAGGGGAGTACTGGTCCGTGGGGAGCGTGGGATGCGATGCGATGCGATGCGGCGAAGAAATGATTCCGAAAAACAATATCCGCTCGCTTATTCCTTGTTACTTGCTCCCTGGCTGGCCAGTGAATTGGAGCGCTGCATATTTTCGCAATTTATTTGCGCTTCAGTGAAACCTCGAGATGCGCTTTCCTGTCCGTCCAGTAGAGCCACGGGCAAGGGACACAGACACGGTCCCAGGGCAGGGAGACTTTTAATACAACTCGAAAGACAATCTATAACCGTGGGCCCAGCGAAAGCGGCCCCCATCACTGCGCACGTTTGCGGAAGCCACCCTGAGCTGGAAGTACTCAACTCATTAAGGGACTCCGCCTCCCATCACTTGTCCCATGGCGTCAGATGAAGACGAAGGTGCGTACCAGCTCAGACAATTCGAAATGAGTGAAATTCCAATGCATAACACAAGCCATTAGCATCGACTGACTCTCTGCAAGTGGGCTAGGCTCGTTGGGAATACTAACGCTTCCCCTTACAGGTGGCTTTCAGTCCGCACAAAAATTGCGCATACCAGAGGGTGCAATAATTTATTTCCGAGAAATACTTTTATTCGTACCTACATATACATTTTCAAGCTCAAGGACATCTTTTATAAATTTAATAAGTTAACGGCTGTATATGAATTTGGGCATATGAAGACATTTGTATACCCGTAATCAAAGAATGAGTGAAAAGAGTGGATGTGTGTAACGCACGGAAGGAAACATTTCTGACCCCATAAAGAATATATAGTATATTGTTGATCAGTATAAATAGCCGAGTCTATGTCTGTCGGTCCGTCCGTTCGTCTCGATGAGCGCCTAGTTCTCAGAGACTATAGAGCTGCTAGAGCAGCCAAATAATGTTTTAGACTCCTGTAATATCACATTTTACAAGTGTATTTCAATATTTAGCACCGCCCTTTCCGAACCTCAACAAAGTACGAAGATCTGTGCCTCCCACAACTTTGAAGACGAGAGAAAACAGAAAACGTGTTATCGTAGAGAATGGCCATATTTACCAGATTATATCAGTATTATAGCCAGAATGAAGAAATTCAATTTCATTTGCTACCCCACCCCCTTCCAGCCATTCAGCCGCTACTAATTCTCTCTTGCGCACACACTACACACACTCTGCCCGTGCAGTGCAAATGCGCACTCTTGCGGAGGAGCTGTAGACGTAGTGACAGAGTTAGAAAAAATGCGAAAAAATAAAATAAATAAAAATTACAATTAAATCATAAGCTCACATACATATATATATACTGACTGATTACGAATAAATGTAGAGTCTGGAGACTCTACATAAAGAATATCTTGCCCATTGGGCTACCGAATCTGTTTGCGAATCGGTATATTATTATTGGCAGAAAGAAAAACTCCCATACAGTACATACAGATATACATATGCAGGAAAGGCATAAGTGGGAGTATCCCTTATATTAATAATCGAATCGATAAGCGCAGAGTTAACCAGTGTAAGGAGAAAAATAGCGTCATCGATAAAGAAGAGCTCTTGCGACGAGAGAAAGTGGTTGGGTGTGCTCGGCTCAAATCTTGAGTTAGGCTGCGAAATCTTTAGTTAAATACCCTTATATAATAAATATATGAATAAGAGCAAATCATTAAAATAAATCGTTCAAGTTCAAAGATAATTACTAGCTAAGATAAGATTTTAAAAGGGGATATGTTCTTCCACACATTCATGTAATCTCATGTGCCCGCCGTATTGATGCTCGATTCGATTCGACTCGAATCACGTGAAACTTGATATGTTGTAGTCTAAGTCGGGTTGCCAGTGGCGCCAGTGTTATCTTAGTATACAAATTTAGGCAAATACCATAAATTCTAAAGCATGGATAATAT
>CM019044.1:32545208-32563453 GCA_009664405.1 Drosophila bifasciata
CTCTTTAAAGTAACTTCATTTTTTTAGTCGATATTTTTTCTATTTACTTATTATCAAAATTATATTTAATATTCTTATTTATATTCCGATTCTTATATTCTTATACTTATACCAATATATTTATATACCAATGTTCTATTAGATAATATTTTTATTTTATACCCAGTAACAATATTTTTCTTTATAATCTCATTACTTTTTCTTTATTATAATAAATATTGTTAATTATGAATTGCTAGAGAACTTTTATTAGGAGCCATGCGAGAATCGAGGTGGAAGAATAAGTGGTGGTAGACCTGACGGAATCGAAAAAAGGGATCCCCAAAATACAAATAATCACGGAAATGGGTGGATCAAGGTTGGGTGGGCATTGGCTGTTGCAAAACACCCGCAGAGCCAACCGTCATTGCAGTCGTTTCCTTTTCCCTTCTTTCTTTAAGTTCCGTTCCTAAGTTGTTCCCCTATCCCCTTCATATTGGTCAATAGGTTTTAGCAAAGATACGCGCGCGATAAAAATAATAAGATTTTGCCCAGACAGCGACTTTTTGTGTAGGTAAGAGAATATCGGAACCCGCTCCTACTGCCGATCATATACGGCCGGAGCCAGCGCGTGCACCCTTATAGTATACACCTGAGACCAGCTCGAGTGGCACCGCTACAGCGGCTTTGGCGTTTGCGGGTGACATGCTGCAAAGATGTCCTTGAGTTTGGAAAAAATGTATAGGTACGAATAAAAGTATTTCTCGGAAATAAATTATTGCACCCTCTGGTATGCGCAATTTTTGTGCGGACTGAAAGCCACCTGTAAGGGGTTAAGCGTTAGTATTCCCCAACGAGCCTAGCCCACTTGCAGAGAGTCAGTCAGTCTAATTTATGACTTTTGTGTTATGCATTGGAATTTCACTCATTTCGGAATTGTCTGAGCTGGTACGCACCTTCGTCTTCATCTGACGCCATGGGACAAGTGATGGGAGGCGGAGTCCCTTAATGAGTTGAGTACTTCCAGCTCAGGGTGGCTTCCGCAAACGTGCGCAGTGATGGGGGCCGCTTTCAACTGGGCCCACGGTTATAGATGTCTTTCGAGTTGTATTAAAAGTCCCCCCCCTGGGACCGTGTTCGTGTATTTGCCCGTGTCTCTACTGGACGGACAGGAAAGCGCATCTCTCGAGGTTTTCACTGAAGCGCAAATAAATTGCGAAAATATGCAGCGCTCAATTCACTGGCCAGCCAGGGAGCAAGTAACAAGGAATGCTGAAAGCGGATATTGTTTTTCGAATCATTTCTTCGCCGCATCGCATCGCATCCACGCCCCCGGACCAGTACTCCCTCAACTTTGCTGTGCGGTTTTCCTTCGCTCAATATTTCGCCCATTGCGTACACAAAGTGAAATACCCACAATGAGAGATCAGACGAAGAAGGGCTCGAGTGGCTTGCAGGTAGCGCCGGGAGCATCTCCAGAAACTGCATCCCACTGCTGAGGTAATTCAAAAATGCGGCACACCACGCATTCTGCTACTTGTGCGCCCAGACGCCCACTCCCACACGCCCCTTACGTCACTCAATCTGCTACATATTTTCGCCCATCTTTCATCTGTCCATCTACCATCTTTCCACCGTACCCCCCTGCCCGCTGGGCGAAGAGAATTTCAATTAGTTTGCAATTTGCAATTCGACATTTGACTGACTTCTAATTATGAAAAATTCAACCAAAATCAAAATGCTGAACGTGCCATGGCCTGAATAGGATAGTCGCCCGCCCAATAAGGTAAATGGAATGGGAAAAGGAGGTGGCAGGACAGGCCAACGGAGTCCACTTTGTAATTTTGGCGCATTTTAATCATCATCGTTTGCTAATCAGCGCGCCAGTCGGATGATTCATGGCTTGTAGACCAGAGACGTGTGCGGGGGCAGAGCAAAACGAAATGCTAATCAAGCATCGCATCGCATCCCGCATTTGCGAGCGACAAAAATTACAAATTCCCCGATGTTTCGTGGCCTGCATCTTTAGGATTATTGCAAAAAAGGTGATTCGACGCATTTTTTCTGATTTGGGTCTGCTTCTAGTTCTGGTTTCTGGTTTTGGTTCTGGCGCTGGATCTGGCATGGCTCTACGTACCCTCTCCTCTGGTAAGTCCTCGCCTCCTTTGGTAAATCAAATTAAATGAGCCTCCATCAGAGGATTGTGTAATATCTTCGACTCATTGTCTGTGATATTTCTGCAGGAATAGGCAGCCAGCTAGCTCTCCTTTGGCTACATACTCGTTCCCGAGCAGATGAGCCAGCATTGGCAATCTATTTCTGTCCCTCCGCCCACGCGACCCAACGTCTCTTTTATGGCACGGCCGGGAACGGGGGCTCCCAAAGAAGACATAAATCTTTATCGATGTGCGCTCAAATCCATATCGAAATTTCATTTCTGGACTGGCCTTTGTGTGTCGGCTCTGCACTTCTGTGTTCTGGCTGCGACTGCCTTTGGCTGAAACAAAGCGTCCAGTGAGCCTTCGGATTTTTTCGGATTCTGGCTCGAACACCAGGACAACAATACTCACGCCGTAGCATCCGCCCGGCTCCTGGTTTTTCCATTTCGACCTGCTGATGGGATGGGGTGTTCGAGTATGTGTGCTTTGAAATGTGTTTTGGCATGGCGTATAAATTAAATTTTATTTTTGTCGACGTGTGAAATTGCAAAAGACAGCCCGCCCAGTGAACTCCCAACTAACCCCAACATCCGAGATCTGAGATCCGAGTCCCACCCTAAATACATATACTTATGCATCCCATTGGGATGCCAATCGCAGTCATTCGGCTGTGCTTTTGTGTTCGATCCATTCGATTCCCCGTATTTGTGAAGCCCCAATCAATTTACAACTCATTTAGTTTGCGATGAAAGAGTGCACTGCAACTTTTCTAATTTCCCATTGTTATCCGACTTCACAAAAACGGACGTGAAATGAATTGTGAATCGGCTGCGACCTGGGAACAAGCGATTATTCGGTTCGCCCCAATTGAAACAATATAGTAAATGTATTGGCAGCTGTTTTACATGCTGAGCATCAACATGTACGAGTATGGTGTGTATCCCTGTTGCTCTGTTGTGACTGGCATCCTAATAAGTTCGATGCTAAAATGCATTTGAGTCCTGCCCGAAACCTGCCAAATTCGAGTCTTTGTTCGGTTGGCACTGGCTCTTATGGTAATTCAGCCCCTCTCTGCTTCACACTTTGTGGCGCTGTGAGTATTGACTACCGATATGAATAATTTAATCTATTTACTTGTCTTCTCCGAAGCACTCTGTGTGTCCAGCCCTTAAATATTAATATCACTTCATGAATCATTTTGCACCTTCATATAACAATTAGTTCTCAGGCTTGACGGCAATACTTATACTTTTGTGCGACTTGAAAGGTTTCAAAGTCTTTGTTAATTCTTTTCCTTCTTCTCTTGTTTCACTCTTCCGAATTGGGTCCGATAATTGCCATTTCGATTAGTCTCATTATTGCCTGTGTTGTATCTTTATTGTCATGCTCGCAGTGCAACGTGCCACATAATTTTCATAATCTAGCGCGTGTGCATGCAAATGTGCATGCAGCGGATAATTTATAGCCCTTACAGACTTTATAGATTTATAGTCGAGCGCTCATTTGTTGTTAATTATGCGCAATAGTCTCACTTAATCGAATTGAATTGGGGCCGTAATGAAATCTCAATCAGTACGAATTGACTGGGACCATTTGTTAGTTTGCCAGTTGTTTTGTCGCTGCCAAAACGGGATGTCCAGTTTGCTTGTTTGCTTGCCGACAACTGCCGCTTTCGCAGCCTTGCCGCCGTACTGCGCAGTCCAGTGCATCATAATGCAATTAGCCGTAATTGCAGCTAATGAGCAGTTGAAACTCGAAGCGCTGAGCTGGAGCACAGGCACATTCTGCAGTCTGCATTCAGCAGGATGAGACGAGCGGCTAATGTGCTCTCTACTGAGCAGGGAAATACAATGGGAAGTTTGTTTCGAAACGGGATAGTACGATACTGCTGTGCACTTCTTGGCCCAAAGGCGATGTTCCGGCACTCGAGACTGATTAATAAACCAACAAAATGTCGAGCTGAATGCCGTTAACTACTAAATTAACCTAACTGCGCGGCTGCACCCGACTCGGTGTGGCTTTACCCATTGGCAGTCCATCGGCACCAGCCTCCGACAGGAACTGCATAACGGAATCACTTTACCCAATGAATGCGACCTCATTGGATTTAATACGTGCTCAGCGCGGTTGTTCCCTATCACCTGGGTGGCGAAGGTGCACATACCTTCCAGATTCGCTGGTTCCTAATCTGATTATTATTCAAAGCAACGAAACGTAAGTTCGTTTTGGCCACCGAGCGAGCAATTGCTGGCAGAGATCTTCGTTTTTGCTGTATGGAATGCAGTTCCGCTTCCTTCCGGAGCCGCTCTTAATAGACCAAACCCATCAATTTGTTGTTCCCTCTGGCGGTGGCATTGCTAAGTTATCGTCTAGGTGGGGTCCATGGGTGGGTTCCGCCCACATATGGTGCTCCACAAACACCAGCTGCGGGGCCGAGCCAGACAGGGGAGCGAAGTTTAAAGAGCGAGTGGCCTGGGTTGTAGTGTGGGTCTAATGAGCATCGGCGACAATGAACCAAATGAGCAAGAGTCAAACGCAGGCGGACCCGCCAATATGCATATATATGTACGTATATTCATGCCCGCAACGTAAACAGGAGTACTATAAATAGTACGTGAATTCATACGGACACGCAGCCGAGAATTTGCATGCAGAAATGTTTTCGTTCTGGCCATGAATGGTCGGCGCCAGAGCAGATGGGGAATAACCCAAACAAATTATGTCAGTCCCTTTGTGTGCGTGATGTCAGGAGATAATCGCTGCAATGGGGATGTAATAGATTTATCACTTGATTCACTTTCAGCTAAACCCTCCAGACCGATTACCGCACCCCCCTGGCAAGCCACAGAGAGCCGAAGCCCCCTCCTCCAAACAATTCTGGGACGGGGCTGCGGAATGATCAGCCTGGGGAATGCTCTCAGCATTCCGTTGATTACCGATTTTGATTAACAGCCGACCGATTCTGGCTATGGCCTCATGGCAATCAAATCAACAAATAAATAAATTAGACTAAACATCTGCCAACTCCATGCGTCCCTCGGCCAGTCTGTGCTTCCCTCCAGGTATGTAGTTGCAACTGCTGCGCCTGAGATACTCGTGCCGAAACGGTGGCAGATGGGGGTGTGAGAATGGAAAGTAGCAGTTTTGTGGTTAATGGGCAACCGGCAGTGGAATTGGGTGCCGTTTATTTGGTCGCGTGAGTATCTGATTGGGTTTTCGGGCCTGGCTCGTGCTCAAGCTCGGTATTGGCATTGGTATTGGAGGTTATGGTTATGTCAAATCATTACGTTGATGGTTACGGTTATGAGGCACTCGATTACCGGCAAGATGAGTTGCCATACTATTCCAATTCACAGTAATGGAAATTCGAATGACTGGCAACGGGGGCGGTGCCTGAGGCTCGCGGACATGAATGTCAATGCGTCAGTCCGTGGGCCGTGTGCTGTCCGACTAGAGCCCTAATGGATTTCACACGTGATACGATCTTTCGCTTGAGTGGGTACTTTACATTTTGACAGTTGCCAAGCGCCTTTTCCGGCCACAGAACTTTGGATGAATGTCTGACACATCGCCAAAGCCATGATCCGTGGCCATACTTCAGCTTCCAGCTCTAGGAAATCGGAGAAATGGGCAGGTTTTAAATTAATCGCACCCTTCAACTTGTCGGATGGTGCACGATTAAATAAGCGAAGAGAAGGGGAAGTCTTCCCCGCCCGCGAATATACTGCCTTCCCGCCTGTCTGACTGTCTGATTGCCTCACTGCCAGACAGAGAGTCTGACTGCCTGCCGCCTGCCCCCTGTCCGCCTGTTCTGCGAGTGCCAGCGCCAGTGCCCACCTGACAGTGACGCTGACTCGTTGACTGACATTAAATGCGAGCAACTGTCAGAGTTTGCAAATTCATTCCAGATGTAAACATTCCCATGGAAGCCATTTCCACAAATTTCACGTCTGTTTGCTCAAACGCAGCAACTGGTGCTGACGTGAGAGGCAGGTGGTGGGGGCGGGGAGTCGGTCTTGGTAGTTTGCTGCTCGTTTGCAATATACTTGCGCTTTTTATTGCCATTAAAAGTACGAGTCAGTTCCGCCGTCTTTGGGCTTCATAGTTGATTCGGCGACTGCCGGAGCTCAGTCATACTCGTCCCTGCATGTATGTATGTATTTACCTTTTGCCTTTGCCCTTGCCGAGGACTATTGGTTTATTAATTATTAATTACGAGGGAGCAGCAGCTCACTGGGAAGCTGCTTTCGAACTCAAATGTCCAGGATATTTGCAGACAGACTGCTAAGGATGGATCGAATAGTTGAATGATTTCGGGATAAATTAAGGAAATTCATATTTTATTAGTCCCAAAGTATGTCTAAGTATAACAATAAATTACTGCACTACCCATAGTGCTACATAGCTGCAACAGTGAGTAGCAGAGTATGTGTCAGAGCCTCAGCTAATCCTGATAAAGAACGACTTGATTCAAATGGGAATGTGCAGTGTAATTGCTTCGTAAAGGTAGAGAGCTCAGCCACATGCCACAAGCCCGGGCTTAGTATGTATGCCCTATGTCTAAGCTCCGAGGGTGAGTTGAGTCTGAAGTGGTTTTGGGGTGCAAGCCTCGTTTCGGATCTCAGCTCAATCGAGCTCGATGTTTTCATTGATTATGTCAGGAAAATAAGTTTTTCTTTGGAACATTATTGGTTCCATTCAAACCAACAAAAAGTTAACTTGTCAAAATGTTCAAAAGCACTTAAAACTTTTTTACGCAGTTTGCTGTTTTCTTGTTTGTAGTTTGTAGCATTATGGTATTTTTCCACTACAACGACATCGGCGACGTCCTCCATGGCTCGGCCATCACTTTGCTCTGAAGCTGGAGCTGAAGCTCCAGTAGTGCCAGGAGTCCGTCCCTCCTCGGAGCTCTGTCCCGGCCACAGCCGGCCCCTGGGGACTGGCCAGGGTTGTCGCATGGTGTGCCAATTTCGCACTTTCCTTTTCGCAGGCGTTGCAAATGGAAGAGAATACAATACGCTAAAAAATAGTCGAGCTGCCGCCTCGCAGCCGCGGGGCGATGCGATGCGATGGGGCTTCGGACGGAGACAGCGAAGCACCAAGTGCCAGCCCGTGCCAGCGCCAAAGCCATCTTCGCATTCTCTGGCAACTCTGCTGGCAGACCGCCACAGACCCGGGGCTCGGCTCCTTTTCCTGGTAACAAGGCAATTGAATGGCATTTTTTCAATAAGTTGTGAGCCGCAGCCGGTCGAAAGAAGAATATGAAAACTAGCAGGCAAAAAACTTGGAAACTTTTCCGATTACGTTATTTGCGAAAAGTAACATCATTGTGCTCCCTTTGACTTTTACTTTTTCCAGCCGGCCGCTGCGCCGTAACCCGGCAGTAAGCGTCCTAAAAAGTTCTTCCCGATAATTCGTGTTTACCATCAAAACATTACTCGTGAACTTTGCGGCAAGGCATCTCATCTGCATCTGTGTCTGTCCTCAGCCCTCGTCCTTGGCATTGGCAACCCTCACTGCATCGACAGGCTCACTGTTAGTCAGCTCTTCTTTATATTGTCTTAGGCGCTCACTAAGAGATAAGTTTAAGCTATACTTTGGTAAGTGAAGCGTCGATATGTGGAAACGAGGGGGTGATGAGTGATGTTGTGAGGCGTGTCTAAAGCCAAGCCAATACTTTTATACCCGGTACACTCAGTCAGCCAGATTCAAGTATATTTTAGCTGCTCACATTTTTTTTTGCATTTGTCATCTACATCTACATTCAGCTCGTTATCCAACGCCACAGGGCGCAAGCTGCTCGAGGCAGGCTGTGTGAGCGATCCAATCCGATCTGATCCAGATTCAAGATCAAGTTCGATCCATGTTTAAAAAACTATGTATCGACGAAGTTATTAAACTGATTTCAGGTTGCCGGTACTCGAAAGGCTTCGACACCTCGGTTTCAAGAGTCACATGTAATTTAGGATTCGTTTACAATCACTGGGAGACAAGCGCGTTCCAAGGACAGATTAAAAGAAAATTCGATGAATGGCATATGTGGGGTTGGGCTCAGTGTTTCAAAATAAGACTTGATACCTAACCTGACCCCTGAAATTCGAGGATAAACCCTCCAGAACATCATGTGGTACATGTATGTATGTAGGTATGTGAAGAGTGCGTCGATTGGAGGACGGAGCCAAATGAAATATATAGTCGGTACTTTGGGAATTAGCTCAAATGAAATTGATATATTCTCAATTGTCAATAGCTCAATCAAATATATTAGATACTAGCTGACCCGGCGAACTCTGTTCCGCCTTAAAGGCAATAAATAAGCCGATTTTGGAATTTATAAGCAGATTTTGGAATTTATTAATTATACACGACATTTTTGTTTTATCATCAGGCGCAAAAACAAACAACGCAGATGGACTTCCGACCCGTGAACATATAATTGACTATAGGAAAAACATGGATGTTCTAGATTCAAACCACAAACTTTTAAGGATTGGCCTTGTGATTTGTTGAGGGTCATGGCAAATGAAGACGGATCGGAAGTTGAAGTCTTTTTAAATTCAAACGGCATATCGGTTGGGATTATCGGGATCCTCGGAATGAGAACTTACTCACCTTTGAATTTTCCTTTTCAGTATCGTCGCGTAAATCAAATTGTTCATCAATTTTCTTACCACCAAACGCGTACCGTTGCACAGTTTTGGTTGGTTTATGTTTCGAGGCATGATTACTACGGAGCCAACCTTTAGGCGTAAATTGTGCTGTGGTAAGCCAGGCATATCAAGGAGTTTAAAATTAAATTGGATAGTTGGTGGCTTCATCTTCTTTTGTGACCCAGTCAATAGATTTTGAATGGATGCATTGTTCCAATGATATTATTTTGAATTAAGTAGTTGAGGTCATCTACATCTTTTATTCTTAGCCGCTAAAATTGCTCGGTCACTCAACCATTCATTATTTTTGTAGTTAGAAATAATGTTTGGAAGTACATTGTTGATAAGTTCGTCTTTTGATGAGACAAAATTACAAAAATTATTTGAAAATGATATCAATCCGCTCGATTCATCGACAGGTACTTGACCATTACCGATAGTCAGCAATTGCTCCTGAGAAATCTTTAGCAGATGTATCATTAAGCAATATAACTCTCATGTTTGTTGTCAGCTGCAGTTTCTTCACATAGTGCCATAGATTCGATGATTTGAGGCAAGCGTTTATTCCGTCGGCAGCCGTAGATCTTGGAATTACTGGCAGTGTTTGGCGGAAATCGCCGGACAGTAAAATAAAAATAAAATAAAAGTAAAATAAAAACCAGTCAGTAGCAACTGAGTTATAAACACTTTTCGGTGTGAAATTAGGGTTCAGAATTAGCAAAAATAAATACCTTAAATGTCGGATTAAATCCTCGTTCTTCGATAATATCTGCCCCAAAAGACGTCATTTTGAAACAACAATTATATTTGTGAGTGTTTGCAAGAAAGTGGCGTGATTCTGGTGTTTCGCCACATAGCAATGAATACAATGGCTCAGGTGGCGGAGTCAACAATGGCAATTTCACTTTACCAGTAAGGCAGCATAATCCGGGCGTTACTCCGGGAAACTTTAATTCACCACAATACTCGCAAATTACGTTCATTTGCCCAATGCCAACGCTAGGATGCAAGCTGTAATCATTGCTGCAATCGTATCGAAACGCTGCTCGATTCAAATCTCTGCTTCGCAAATTATCTATTTGTTGACCTCTGTTGCTCGCTCGACGATTTTGCATTGCCAACCGAGCCGTTTCACGGGCTGCCTCAATTTGCTCTTGTGATCGAGAAGCACGAAGTCGAGCCATACTAACGCGCGCGCTGTTCGTGCAATTTCTTGTTCTTCTTCAGTCCTTTCATTTGCAGTGTTTCGTATCCTTCTTTGCAATACGGCTTTGTTGGGAGAGATTCGATCGTCTTGGTCGCGGCATTTTAAATAAACTTCACTTCACTTCAATTCACCTAAAATTTTTATTTAAGAACTCAAATTTTCAACGATTTATTCATGGACAAAATTACTTAGCTGTTCGAGATGCGTTTTGTTATTCCAAGTCTGATGCGTTTTTGTTTATAAGTAATCGAACGTAGTTTGGCTTTGTTCAATCGAATGAAAGTTAAACATACATATCTGACATGCATCTATTTTGTCGACTCAATGTGACTACCCACCAATTTTCAGTCATATCGGTACAGCCGTTCTTGAGTTATAAATGAGGTAACTAACATGACTTTCTTTTTTATATATGTGGGGGTTTTAGTTTATTATGAAGTATGAGTTAGTTTGAATAAGATATTTAATACAGTATTTAGTACACGGTTATAGAGTTTAAGCGTCGTTTTTCGTCGTCTCGTCTCTTTCAACAGTCCTCTCGCGTCTTCGGCTGGATCGAAACTGCCTCTCTCGGCCTCTCGCTTGCCGATCTGCTTTCTGCTCTCGTCTTCCTTCGTCGTTGCTCATACTTGCGCTGTTGCGCTTAGAATTCGCCTCGAAGCGAATTCGCTCACGCTCGTTTTGTCTGGGATTGCAATTGACAAAACCCAGCCCACATCCGGCCGTCCTGACTATGCACTCGCCTCGAATGCATCGTCGCTATCGTCGTTATCGCCTGTGGACCATGGCTTCCAGATACTCCGCACACGAAGAGGAGTGCTTTGGGCCATCGGAATTGCCAACTTTTTTAACGTCGTAAGCATTGTTATGCTTCACCTTGCTAATCTGGTACGGACCCAGAAACTTCGGCTTTAGTTTGAGTCCGCTACCGGAATTGAGTTCTCTTTATGGCAACTAGGTCGCCAACGTCATACTGCCTGGCTGCTTTTACGTCGCAGGTTATATGTCTTCTTGTTCTCGTCTTGCAGATTCAGAATTTGAGTCTTCGCCTTTGCCCGTAGCTCATTGCGGTCGTCTTCAAATGCAATGATGGACTCTTTCTGGATCAGACTCTGAAGCTGCTGGTCATCTTTGGTGCGCATTTTGATACCCATCAAAAGTTCGAAAGGGGTGGTATCGATGCTTCTGGTGTACGTCGAGTTTATTGCTCGCTGGACTCGATCCACGTGCTTAAACCATTTCGAAGGGTCGTCTAAGCTGAGCTTGGCAAGCACGGAGATGATCACTGCGTTGAGTCTTTCCACCTGTCCGTTTACCCGTGGAAGTCCTGTAGTCGTCTTCACCAGTTTGATGTTTTCGTCTTCGCAGTACTGGAGGAAGTCTTGGGCGGTAAACGCGAGCCTCTATCTGAAATGATACAAAAGCAGGGTTGCCAAACGTGACGCTTTGGCTGCGTAGCTTTTAATATGACCTCGTTAGATGTCGTTGACTTTGTAGGGTATAACCAGCAGCAAAACTTCGTGAAGGCGTCTATAACAGCGAGGATATGTTTATAGCTCTTGCTGGTTGACTCCAGTGGACCCAAAAGTCAATGTGATACGTCTGAAGCGGCACGTCATTTTTTTTTGCAGGGGTGCAAAAGACCTTCTTGTTTACCTCGCTTGCGATTGATTAGTATGCAAGGTATACAGCAGTCGATATACTTCTTGATTTTTGTCGTCTAAATTGGGTATATAGTACTCCTTGTCGATTAACTCCTTCGTCTTCTTTATGGCAAAGTGTCCTCTATCGTGAGCTTTGCCGATGATCGTCTTCTGCATATCCCTTGGAACCACCATCAATTCAACATCTTTGACTAGTTTGTAGAGAATTCCTGACTTTACAAAGTAGTCGTCGTACTGTTGATTGTCGTCGTTGATGAGTTTCATAATCGTTTTCAAATGTTCGTCTTGCTTTTGCGCCTGTTCTATGCTAGCTAAAATGCCGTCACTTATAAGCATAACGGGATATCGTGAAAGTGCATCCACATGACGCATTCGGGATCCTGCGCGATGCTCAACTTTATAGTTGTAGTCCTGCAAAAGCATTATCCATCTGGCCACTCTTGTACAAAGATTCTGCTTCTCTAGTGTTTTGGTGAACGCGTTGCAGTCCGTTATAATTTTAAATGGGATACCCAAAAGATACACCCGAAATTTCGTCAATGCCTCAATGACCGCAAGTATTTCCAATTCATAGCTAGTGTATTTGCGTTGCGCATCCGTCGTTTTCTTACTCATGTAATATACTGGATGTAGTTGACCGTCGTCTGGTGATTTTTGCATAAGCACGGCTCCAAAACCGTCTATGGATGCATCCGTATGCAGTTCCGTCTCGAACTTCTGATTGTAAATTGCTAATACTGGGTTTGATGTCAAACATTTCTTCAACACGACAATAGCGTTCTCTTCGTCTGGGCCGATTACAAATTTTGCATTTTTTTTTGTAAGGTCAGTCAATGGTCTTGCCATAACCGCGTAATTGTAGATAAACTTTCTAAAATAGCCTGTAAGACCCAAAAACTCTGAAGTTGTTTCAGTGTCTGCGGCGTTTTAAACTTTGAAACGGCTTCAATCTTCAGCGGGGTCGGATACAGCTTTTTTTTTTCTATGATATGGCCAAGAAACTGAATTCGTGTTTGTAAAAATGACACTTTTAAAAATTCAACTCAAGTCCATACTCTTCACACGTCTTCAGAACTTCTTTCAGATTTGCCAATGCTTCTTGCTCGTCTTTGGCTGGAATGATTACGTCGTCAACATATGGTAGTGCTGTTCCTTTTCTAGTCAGGTCTCGAAAAATTGCACCAATGTGCCTTTGGAATACGCCGGGGGAATTCGACATACCAAACGGCACCTTCCGGAACTGGTACTGGCCGCTTTGCGTCACAAATGAGGTGTACTTCCTACTCTCTTTGGCTACAGGAACATGGAAGAATCCATTCTTCAAGTCAATCGTACTGAATATTACAGCGTCTTGCAAACGATCTAACTGGTCATCTATTAACGGCAGCGGGAAATGATCCTTTATGATGACTTTATTGATTCGTCTAAAGTCAATACATAGACGTGGCGTGCCGTCGCTCTTCTTCACCAGTACAACTGGACTCGTGAACTCTGATTCTGACTCTTCAATTTACCTCTTTCTGCAGCCACTCGTCGATCTGGTCTTCAATAATGCGCGTTTCGTTTATAGCAAATCGCCGCGGCCGCGAAAAATTGGCGTTTCGTCTTTTAGAATTATTTTCATTTCAATATTCGTTGTTTTTGATTTTTCTGGTTTATAAGTCGAAATTATTTCGTGAACTTTGCTCTGTGTAAACTCGTTTACGGCGTTGTTAATGTTCAGCTGAGAATTGTCCATCGCTTACGTCGATTCTCATTATGGACGATTCGTCATACGGAC
Organism: Drosophila bifasciata; assembly: GCA_009664405.1. NCBI lineage: Eukaryota > Metazoa > Arthropoda > Insecta > Diptera > Drosophilidae > Drosophila > Drosophila bifasciata. The sequence goes on from CM019044.1 coordinate 32,558,648, forward strand.
CCTCGTTATTTTCATTTGGCATTTTCGTCACTTTCACTCCATTGCGATTAAACGATATTTCTGCGTGCAAACAAAGCTCTTCCCGATTATCAGTTTGATGTCCATGAACTTTTGCAGCAACCACATAAAAGTTTAACACATATTCTTCGTCGTCAATGTGTATGCTATAATTCACCTGGCCAATCGGCTTGATATTGTCCGCTTTACTCTCACTTCCGAAACCGACCAAACATACTCTGCGGTCTTTTTAATTTTGGCATACGTAGTTCCTTGTAAAAATCTTCGCGAATAATGTTAAATTTACTGCCAGTGTCAAACAATGCCATACACTTTGTATTTTTAATCGAAACTTCTTTAGATGTTAGTTCAGTTTTATTTGAAACTACGCGCATGTTTTTGTTTTTCATCGTTTTGTTTCTCGCTCCCTTTCCTTGCAGTTTTTTGATATGTGCCCAAACTGATTACATTTGAAGCACTTTCTTCCTTTTTCTTTGTTCGCGCAGCTGCTAGACATATGTCCCTTCTCTCCACAGTTAAAACAAACAACGTCTTTTTTGCCAACCTGTGTATTATTTTGTCCAAACTGCATCTTTTTATCTCTTCCAATTTTATCACTCTTCTTCGTTTTCTCGCTTATTTTTTCATAATCTTTTAGTTTGTTTTAAAGTCACTCATCATTTTTGTACCATATAAAATTGTTTTATTTAATGCACTCTCGTCAACACCGTCAATCACGTATTGCATAAGTGCGTCGTCTTCCACATTTCCTCTCGCAGCAATATCTCTCATGCGATAAAAAATACTCTAAAACGCTCTCTTTGGGTCGTCGTTTACTTTCGTTGAGCTGCATGTGTATCTGTTTGCTACTGACTGTCGACTTGAATTCATTCAATAGCGCGCTCTTCAACGTTTTCCATGAGTTCAAATGCTTTTCACTCAAAACAAATAGTCTGGCAATGCCCTTTTAATGACTTCTTGGCGAAAATAAGTTTTTGCAAATCTGTCCAACGCATGAACTCAGCCTGATCTTCGAATTCTGATATCCATTCTTCGACAGCCATATCATCAGAGCCATCGAACACTCGGATTGACTCCTCTATATCGCGAAAACTTATGGCAAATCGGGGTGCGATCTGCTCATCGTAATTTTGACTTTGCTCGTTGCTTCGTCCTCTATTCCCCTGTCGACTTGTTGTTGGGGTCTCTCTTGTGTGCATGCCGCTATAGTTGTCTCGCTCACTCCAGCGTCTATCAAGCACAGCGTCGTTCTCTTCATCTTCGTTTTCATCTATTCCTTCTCGTCGTTTGGGTTTTATCATCCTCATCATCAGTGTCGTCTTCATCATCGCTGTCCTCATCGTCGTTGTTGTTTTGTAGCATCTTTCCTTCTATCAGATTCGAAATATATGGAGCGCCGTATTTTCCGCGTTATGATTTATGTTTAATGTCGCACATATTGAGACAAGATCAAGGTCCGTTAGCTTTGCGTGTATGTATACGCGCTTAGATGCAAATCTGGCGTCATTTTCGTCGTATTCGAATCCACGAAATTCGCGCAGCCGGCTTCTGTTATTTCGGTCTCCTTCTCGCTCAAACACGAATTTGTGCAATGCACAAATGCTTGACTTCGTTGCCCTTCAGATGTTTTTGGAATTAACTCGTTTAAACACGTCATTTTTCTGAGATAAAAATTCTTCTATTTCTTTTTCTCCGCTTCTTCACTTTGTTAATATCCACGTCGTTTTTTTTTTTTTCTCAAGCTCCGTAACTGTACCACCGTCGTCGTAGCGTCACTTATAGTTTTTTTCTCACACGCGTTCCTAAAAGAAATGAATTTTCTGCTCGATTCCCGGACGAGTCTCAAAATGTGGGGTTTTAGTTTATTATGAAGTATGAGTTAGTTTGAATAAGATATTTAATACAGTATTTAGTACGGTTATAGAGTTTTAAGCGTCGTTTTCGTCGTCTCGTCTCTTTCAACAGTCCTCTCGCGTCTTCGGCTGGATCGAAACTGCCTCTCTCGGCCTCTCGCTTGCCGATCGCTTTCTGCTCTCGTCTTCCTTCGTCGTTTGCTCATACTTGCGCTGTTGCGCTTAGAATTCGCCTCGAAGCGAAATTCGCTCGCGCTCGTTTTGTCTAAGGGATTGCAATTGACAAAACCCAGCCCACATATATACAGATTTATACCCGTACTCGAAGAGTAAAAGGATATATTGTATTTGTGGTATTTGGTGTCTGCCCGTCTTGTTTGTCTCCAATTGCTCGGAGACCATACGAGCTAGAGCAACCATATTTTTTTTCCAGACTGATGTGATATCTCTCTACTAGAAAATTTCGCCCCACCCACTTCCGCCCCCACAAAGGGCGCACTCCTGTGGCGTCCACAATTTTGAAGATAGCAGAAAACGAAAAATGCAGAATCATAGCGGCCTCTATCAGAGGCCGCCCAAATCTGAATCGGATCGGGTCATTAGTATAGCCACAAAAGAGAAAACCATTTCGGGAAACATCGTTCCCTCTCGCTCGCAATCACACACAAGCGTGTCGACTTTGCCCTTTCGTACAAATGAGCACCAAAAACAAAAATCCACAGTTTTGAAGATAGAAAAACAAGAAATCGTAGAGAATGACCATATCTACCAGATTCCCGAATTTGGTTCAGATCGTATCATTATTAAAGCCGTAATGATGAAATGCATTTTCAGCAGCAAGCCACCCCACCCCTCGCAGCAAAAACGACATTTAGGGTTGATATCCGCTACTGATTCTCTCAACGCATTATACGTGTGTTGTTGTGAGAACTGATGTAGATGTAGATGTCGCGTAATGGGGACACTACACGTTCTCTCTCGTTTTTAGTGTAAATAAATAGCAACCATAAGCTAGCGGTACCGACCCATAAAGTAGTTATGTTCTGGATCAGTATCAGTAGCCGAGTCGATATAGCGAGACTGAAAATACTGTTTGCCATCTAGTTCTCGAGACTATACAAGGTAAAAAGCGAGAAAGAACGTACAGGTCGCTGTAATCGCGACTCTACTTTTATAAATTTTACTCAGTCAGTACACATGTGATTTATATGAAACTTTCAAATTTTTTATCAGTTTTTGCATTTTACATTTTTTTGCTACATCTGTCATCTACATCTACATCACTTCTCACAACAATACACGTACACTGCACGAGGCAGAATGCGTGAGCAGTGTGTGAGCGAAAGAGAGAATCTGTAGCGAGAATCATCCCCATAAATGACTTACCATGCAAGGGGGGGGAAAAATCGATGCTGAAAATTCATTTGATCATTGTGGCCATAATAATGATCCGACCAGAACCAAATTCGGGGAATCTGGTAGATATGGTCATTTTCTGCGATAGTGCATTTTTCGATTTTTTCTGTCTTCAAAATTGTGGATTGTCGTTTTTTTTGCGTGGCAATATTTGAAATACACTTGTCTTGATTTGGTATCACAGGAGTGTGGACAGAATGTTTGGTTTCTCTAGCTCTTATAGTCTCTGAGATCCAACCAAATCGACTCGTCGTTATTGTGAGTGCGAAAGAGAGGGAATGATGTTTTCCGATATGGTTTTTCTATTGTGGCTATACTAGATCCGGATCCAATTTAGATTCGGGCCCCTGATAGATGTGGTTTTTCTCTATGATTCTGCATTATTCGTTTTCTGTTATCTTCGAAATTGTGGACGCCACAGATGTGCGCTCGTTGTGGGAGCGGAAGTGGGCGGGCGAAATTTTCAGAACACATTCTAGAGTGAGATATCACATCAGTGTGGAAACAAAATTTGGTTTCTCTAGCTTTTATAGCCTCCAATGGGCGATAAACAAGACGGACGGACGGACAGACAGACGGGCGGACAGACATGGCTATTTCGACTCGGCTATTGATGCTGATCAAGAATATATATACTTTATGGGGTCGGAAATTATTCCTTCTGTATGTTACACACATCCACTTTTACTACAAATACAATATACCCTATTTACTCTTCGAGTACGGGTATAAAACCGCTACCGTGTATGCAAAGCAAGGACGCAAACTATGAGATACTCAGAAAATGAGTTTTTTATGCACGTTGCAGTTACAGTGATCCCCACTTACCGAAAACAAATAAATTGAATCCAGATAAGCGGGATACCCCTTCTCTGATATCATTTACGGGTAAATTTTCGGAAATCAAAAGTGAAACGACTGTCGGCTATGCAAATATTGATATGGAACTTGCCCAGAATTTCGGAGTTCGGAGTTCGAAGCTCCGGTCCGACGGAGGGGAGTGCTGGGGAGGCCAAAAGAAAATGCTTAGTGTGTTGAGCCGTCAATAATTTATGAAGCATTTTTTTGACTTCGCCAGCGCCCGAGCGGCCGTAATATGTTTGAGGTTGCGCAATAAAATTGAAATATTTATGAGTTAACATTATGGGATATGGGATTTGTTTTTGCTTTCTGCACGCCCACAGCCCTCAGTCCACCGCCCACAGCACACATGTAGTGGGCCTCATGCAGAGTGTGGCCAGGGCGGGAGTGCCGTTGTTTTGGCTGCTGTTTTGTTAAAGTTGAACGAACTGGCTTATTTATTGCATTCGAGGCGTTAACACGAAAGCATTTTGCGGAAATGGAAACTAAATAGTAGTGGTTAAATTATTAAAGCCCACCGCTGCGCTGCTGTCGGATCAGGCAGGACCCTGTGAACGGGGGTATCGGGATGTATGAACCGGAATAGGCGTTGGCCATCGTTTTCTTTACGAGGTAAAGTGTTGCTTAATAAAAATTTACTGGTATGGACGGTGCACAC